>JAOPUH010123491.1:0-12414 GCA_027123175.1 Urophycis cirrata | reverse complement strand
GGCGAGGTGACTGTGTTTATAATGACGTGGACATGGCGAGGTGACTGTGTTTATAATGACGTGGACATGGCGAGGTGACTGTGTTTATAATGACGTGGACATGGCGAGGTGCACCACTGCTACCTGCAGCCTGGTCTCTGTCTACACAGGAACCTGTCACACAGAAATGTCCCTGAATTTTGCCAGAGAGAAGTGTAACATGGCAACATACAGACAGATGCTCATAACGATATGAGGACGCGTTCTTCTACGGTCTACACTCTCTTATTTATTTGACAGGGACCCCGGGGGAACCCTGCAGGATGGTGTGACCCTGCAGGATGGCGTGACCCTGCAGGATGGCGGGACCCTGCAGGATGGTGTGCCCCTGCAGGATGGCGGGACCCTGCAGGATGGTGTGCCCCTGCAGGATGGCGGGACCCTGCAGGATGGCTGGACCCTGCAGGATGGCGTGACCCTGCAGGATGGTGTGCCCCTGCAGGATGGCGGGACCCTGCAGGATGGAGTGACCCTGCAGGATGGCGGGACCCTGCAGGATGGAGTGCCCCTGCAGGATGGCGTGACCCTGCAGGATGGTGGGACCCTGCAGGATGGCGGGACCCTGCAGCATGGCTGGACCCTGCAGGATGGCGGGACCCTGCAGGATGGCGTGACCCTGCAGGCGTGCCCCTGCAGGATGGCTGGACCCTGCAGGATGGCGGGACCCTGCAGGACGGCGGGACCCTGCGCCCCACATGTCTCCCTCTGTCTACGCTCCCTCTGAAGGCCGTCGCCGTGTCGCCACACATCCTTCACGTGATGAGCGTACGATTCGCCCTCAGGAGGACCGTCTGAAGACGTGTTTACCGTTGGTGTTCTGCTGGGTAACAGAACGCACGGCGCCGCGGCCGGTGGGCGTTCGTGCCGGTGTTATGAAACCCCAAATATGGAGCGGGCACAGCGTGGCTCCCCGGGGCTCCCTTCAGCTTGGGTTTCAGAGACCCCACGTGCCTCGCAGCGTGGCCGTCACTCTGCAGGCTCGCTGGCTGCTCGCCACTCCAGATTTCACAGATATCGTGTGGCTGGGATGAGATGCAGATGTACAGCTCCCTCCCCCGCCTCCATCTGACTGGGAGGATTCTGCTCCCCCGTGTTACTGCAGAGTTGAAGCCGAAGGGTAGAGGGTGGAGGTAGAGGGTGGAGGTTGAGGGTGGAGGGAGAGGGTGGAGGTTGAGGGTGGGGGTGGAGGCTGAGGTGGGGGGGAGGGGTCTAGGGTTGTTTGTCTCTCTTCAGCCTCTTCCTCCTTACAGGAAGTGGCCCTGGGGATGGACAGTCCCATAGGAGCCTGCCGAATGACACGCACACACACGCGCAGATGCACGCCCACATACACGCACACACACACACATGCACACACACACACACACACACACACACACACACACACACACACACACACATGCATGCACACACTCACACACACACATACACATACAGATACTTTTCCAACAAACAAACAAATAGTATTACTTTGCGTTACACATGTTTGTCTTGATAATGAAGACATGTATTCATTTCTTCATGTTTTCACATGCATTCTTACCAAGGCTACAATAGTAAACCAATAATCATGCAAAAGCAATTCTGCTATCACATCTGCAGCTGGTAATACAAGCAGAACCCCTAAATTGAATCTAATCTAAATAATAATATTTGTCTGACAGTGTTTCCAGATGTATTTGACCGTGTATCGGAGACCATTTTGTGAAAAGACAAAATCCCTGTACCTACCTCGATTAGACCAGTAACAGTTTAATTCTACCCGTTGATTGACCCAGTAAAAATGACTTCTACCTCTTGATTGGTCTGGATGAAATGACTTATATGTCTTAATTGGTCCAGTTCAGATGACTTGTAGCTCCTGATTGGCGCAGCTCAGATGACTTGTGAAGCACAGAAAGAGGTTTCAGGCTTCAGTAAACAGAAGTGGGGAAGATGAATTCCATCCAACAAGGAAAGGGTAAAAGTTCTGCAATGTAATGACCATCCTCTCGGCTCAGGGTCATCATTGTTGGCCCATAACAATAGTAGAACTATACACAGCGGTAAACCTGGTAAACAAGATTTCTCCTGCAAATATTTATGCCGTGTAAATATTTACCTCGGCAACCAAACCCAGAGGTTGAGGGAGAGACAACAGTGAGCGGTGAGCCTGTGTTTCCTTCCCATACATCCCATAATGTAAACGTGTTGGTGGAACACTGCAGCTCCCTTACACTGTCCAGAGCCCTTAAGCTCTCAGCTCCAGTCATGTAATGGAATATATAAAGAATATATGTTTCCACGTTCACAATACATCAAACTCAAGCCAGCACTGAGCCGGCTCGGGTCACTGTGCTCAGAGCTCCAGTTTTCATTTATGGGTGGAAAAAAAAACGTCTTTTGTTTGGATTTTGTAGCCCAGCTTCAGGTTATGGACAAAAGGCGATAGGCCGACACTGCTGTGGTGTAATAGAGTATTTACATTCCATCAATACATCAGGGCTATGAGCTACAGTCATTGGTCTCAGCTGCTGAGGGCTCCCACTGTACTGAGCGTGTCCAGACCAAGACCTTGTGTCTATTGTCCAATGTTGTGTTTATTGGTTCTGTTTATTGTCTTAGATTTGCGTCTGTGATTACGGGAACATGGCCTAAAGCTCTATACAATATTTCATTGCTGTGTTATTCCTCAGAACTCAAAAGTAAGGCCACCAGAAGAAGCCCTGGACAACCAGAGATTGTTAAACAGCAGGAAGGTGGACCTCATTTGCCGACTTGTTCATACAAATATTAGGATATGTATTTCAAACTTACAAGTGAAACTCTTCAGATCAGGTCATTATTTGTGAGTTGCCTCCCAGACCTTGTACTCTATATATATAGTGCTGTTTGAAACTGTCTTCATCAAGCCCAATGGACCACTCTAATGATGCTTGTACCAGGCACTGATAATGTATTGTTTGTACCTCATTTGTTTTGTCATGTTTGAAATGATGAAGGTGTAGGGAAAGCCTAATGTTTGCTCACAAACATTTTCCGCTTCTTGCTTCCATGCACAAGTTTTTCCATTATAAGACAAAAAAAACTTTTTTTCCTTGAAAAAAATTATTATTTTTCAAAACTTGTCAAAAAGCTAATCATGAACTCACAAATGGGTGCCGTGTCCTGAAGAAGATTGCTGCCATCTTATTGTTTATGAGTGTAACACAGAGTTCCAGAAGATGGTTATGTGTGGCAGATATTCACAGGCCACCAGAGCAGCTCTGACTGAACAGGACAACCATTTGAGTACAAAGATCCAGGACTCCTGATGAAACACCACATAGTGCTTTCTAGATTATTATGATATGCTCAAAAGGTGAAATTCCCATCTTGCACAAGACGCAGCACCTGGAGTGTTTAACAGAAAGCATGCTGTGCTTTTATCACAACTCCCAACTGAAAAAGTTTCTCCAATCCTCTCCACTTTCCTTTCTTCCAATTTGTGATGGTAGATCAAATAAATCCTATAAATATGCAATGAGTGCATTTTCCTACTAGAAGGAAGGTGTTGAAGGAATGGCGTTCCTGCTCAGAATGTATGTCTCCCTCGCTCCATTCCTCATTTTTATTAGACTATCTTTCAAAGTGGAGCCGGGTCTGCGAGACGTGCAGCGGGCTGCGCTGGAACGCCTTCAGAAAAGGACTTGTCGACTTTGACAAATACTTTTGAGCCTAAAAGTTTGCAGGGGAAACGTTTGAGAATCAAACTTTGAGACGTTTCCATCAACAGCAACTCAGACAAACACTGCAGACTTTGTTATTGTTCTTACAGTGTTATTGTTCTTACACCACCCTGTGATGCTGGTCATGTGATTGTGTGGACCTGATTAATGGCCGCTGCATATCTTCTGGGTACGGTGAATGGTGAAAACGTCAATACCACTTGTTTGGTTATGGTGGGCTGCTTTACGTCAACATCAAGAGGTTTGCAAGAGCAAAGCTTTCGTATTCTGCTCCTTCTTATTACAATCCATCTGAGTGTTTTATTACAGGCCTCCCCTCCAGCGCCATGAATCACTGACGCGAACAAACACTGATGTTCATGTTCCGAGGGGACGCCTTATGAGTGAAATTACTCATTTAGAACATAAATGATAACTTATCACAACTGTTGTTGCTGCCCTTATACCTGCAAAGAGACTTCTTTAAAATATATTGACCAGCCTGTACATCGACCAGCCTGTACATCCTCACAGAACTTACTTTTTTTTTTTTAATACTGCTTTTCTCTTGCACCAATTGCACCAAGACAAATTCCTTGTAGGTGCAAACCTACTTGGCAATAAATCTGATTCTGATTCTGATTCTGATTCTGAGAACAGCCTGGACCTCCTCACAGAATAGACTGTACCTCAACCAGCCTGGATCACCACCAGCCTTGACCTCGACAGCCTGGACCTCCTCCAGCCTGGACCTCCTCACAGAACAGCCTGGACCTCCTCACAGAACAGCCTGGACCTCCACCAGCCTGGACTTCCACCAGCCTGGATCTCCACCAGCCTGGACCTCCTCACAGAACAGCCTGGATCTCCACCAGCCTGGACCTCCTCACGGAATACCCTGGCCAAGGCTGAAGTATGGAGTTCTCATATTAATTTCTTATGTGGCAAATCTGTTCACATGGGTTATTATGTCCAATTCAGATGTTAATGGTAACTCATCTGAAGCACATGAATGATTTGATACTCATCTCTTGGTCCCCATTGCTGCTCAATGACTCAGAAGCTGCGCACAATTACCCTCCATAGTCAGTGTGTTTCATCTTTATTGAAAAACTTTAACTTGAACTTTTAACAAGGATGATGATTTTAATTAAGTTTAATTAACAACATATGAAAGCAGTTCTGATATCTGTTATTATCCACTAAACTGTCCCTTCCCTTGCTGGCCCAGGCCTGTTAATATGTTTCCTATCTCGAAGCGCAATAACACAGTGACTAGAAGAAGAAGAAGAATTACTCATTTGATTCCGTGAGGGAAATTTGGTCTTCAGCATTTAACCCAATCGTGAATTAGTGAAACACTCAGAACACAGTGATGGTGAAGCACACAGTGAGGTGAAGCACACACTTAAACCCGATGCAGTGAGCTGCCTGCAACAGCAGCACTCGGGGAGCAGTGAGGGGTTAGGTGCCTTGCTCAAGGGCACTTCAGCCATTCGCACTGGTCGGGGTTCAAACCGGCCACCCTCCGGTTACAAATCCGAAGCCCTAACCACGCGGCCAACTTCTGATCTACTTAGGAGTTTAAAAAGAAAACCCAACCAACCCCTCCCCCCACGTTCTCCTTGAATATAATACTATATAACCATTTCCTTCTTTGTTTATTTTGTACATAAAGTTTATGTTTTATATTGTATAGTCTAGCATACGTCCAAAAGTAGGAGTATCAAAATAAAAGCCTGTGATGTGCGCTGTGAATGCTGGAGGATGTCCTGGAGGAGACTGTAAACATAGTACATGCCACATGGAACCTAGTACTTGATGTAGGATATTTTCATTCACACAATTTTATAATCTAAAGCATCATTCCCATATTTTGGGGCTGCCAGACCATTGATATACAGTGCTGCATATTTCAGCCTAAAGTTTAGGATTTTAAATAGAAGCAGACTGTTACGCTACCTGAGCAGGGGGCTGCTGTGTGATGAATGAGGTACACACCTGTGATGAATGAGGTACACACCTGTGATGAATGTGTGATGAATGAGGTACATACCTCTGCAGACACTTCCCTTACTTAAATTAGGACTAACTAAAATATTTAAAATCATCATCTTTAATTTAATCATGGATGGTTTCCACACTCACCCACACACACACACACACACACACACACACACACACACACACACACACACACACATATGCATGTACAAGCACACACACACGCACACGCACACACACACACGCACACACACACACACACACACACACACACACACACACACTCACTCACACAGAATCATCAACCCTCCATCATGGCGCAATACGATCGATTTTGTGAATAGAAAGCAAACAAAATGTTTTTTTGCTTTGAGTGGTGGTCTTGGAGTTCTTGGAGTTCTTGGAGGTCTTGGAGGTCCTGTAGGTCTTGGAGTTCTTGGAGTTCTTGGAGGTCTTGGAGTTCTTGGAGGTCTTGGAGGTCTTGGAGGTCCTGGAGGTCCTGGAGGTCTTGGAGGTCTTGGAGGTCTTGGAGGTCTTGGAGGTCCTGGAGGTCCTGGAGGTCTTGGAGGTCTTGGAGGTCCTGGTGGTCTTGGAGGTCCTGGAGGTCCTGGAGGTCCTGGAGGTCTTGGAGGTCTTGGGGGTCTTGGAGGTCCTGGAGGTCTTGGAGGTCTTGGAGGTCCTGGAGGTCTTGGAGGTCCTGGAGGTCTTGAAGGTCTTGGAGGTCCTGGAGGTCTTGGAGGTCTTGGAGGTCCTGGAGGTCTTGGAGGTCTTGAAGGTCTAGGAGATCTTGGAGGTCCTGGAGGTCTTGAAGGTCTTGGAGGTCTTGGAGGTCCTGGTGGTCTTGGAGGTCCTGGAGGTCCTGGAGGTCCTGGAGGTCTTGGAGGTCTTGGAGGTCTTGGAGATCCTGTAGGTCTTGGAGGTCTTGGAGGTCTTGGAGGTCCTGGAGGTCCTGGAGGTCTTGGAGGTCTTGGAGGTCCTGGAGGTCTTGGAGGTCTTGGAGGTCCTGGAGGTCTTGGAGGTCTTGAAGGTCTTGGAGGTCCTGGAGGTCCTGGAGGTATTTGAGGTCCTGGAGGTCTTGGAGGTCTTGGAGGTCCTGGAGGTCTTGGAGGTCTTGGAAGTCCTGGCGTGAGTCAGGTTTATGAGGTCAGGAGTGACCATGATGCATGACCAAACATACATGACCAATATGATGGACACCATATGGAGCCAGCCTGCTAACAGAACCCATTATCACTCCCTCCCTGCAACACTAAATCACATTTTCATGACAAAATCTTTTATCATTTGGGAATGTTTGACAAATGTGAAAATGTTCTATACAGTACAACTTTGCAAGCCCCTGGTTTGAATATCATGTTTATTCATTTTGATATACCTTGAAAAGGTATAAGCTGAAAAGCTGATGTTTAAACAGGGAAGTGCATTTGCATCCAGGTGGCACTCTGAGGAAATTAGATGTTATTCATGTGTACATTTACAATCTAGTGTTTGTGTGTGATAGAGAGAGAGAGAGAGAGAGAGAGAGAGAGAGAGAGATGGGAGATCCAAAATGCTCCAAAAGGGCTGATCCTGTGTACAGCCTCTCTGTCTCACACTCACTCTCACTGTCGCTCTCATCTATAGCTCCCTCTCTCTCTTTCTGTCTCTGTCTCTCGCTTCCTCTCCCTCTCTGTCTCCCTCTCTCTCTTTCTTGCACTCCATCTTATTTTATTCAGAGTCCGTTAACGCTCACTTATAAAATGGAGGTATAGCCCTCAGTGTGGCATGAGATGATGAATAACACATACAATAATACGCAGGAAGAAGCATGAGAAACTACAGAGCCCAGGTGTGCTGGTCTATCACAGGTGAGCAGGTGCAGCTGCTTCAGGTTAACAACCTCGCTAGCTGGTTCTCCTGCATCCATCTCCTGGACCTCCTGTTAGAGGATCTGTGGCCCAGGAGGTTTGGAAGCAGGACCACTGTGGGTTGCACTGCCAGGTAAGTGTGTGGCGACTTGGCATTTGTTGGTAAAAGGATGCTATTAAAGAGAAGGTCAGTACAAGAGCCAGAGTAAGACAGTAAACTGTATACTATATATCAAATCACATCTACAGCTGCAAGCAGTTGTATCTTGATCTGAAGTGCATCTTGTGTGTCTTTAAAGGACATTGTTGCCTTAGTAACTCCCGCCTCCCCCCTCCCACCCTGCATAGCGTGAACACAGCAAATGTTCAAAGCGACCACACATGGATGGCCCAGTTCATGGTAAACACTGCATCTTGACCTATTTAAGACCATTGTTTCTCTTTGCAACATCTACAACAGCAACACTTCCCGATTATAACATCAAAGTATCAATGGGGCTTTCTTCCAGAATTTAGACATGGTTACAAAATGACAAAAGATGTTTTGGTGAATGGAGAACAGAGAGCTGTGGCCTGCATTTACAGATCAACAGATGCTGTAGTCGCATACCCCACGCATGGCCTGGTGACGAGACCCCAAAGGATTTATCAACTGCATAAATACGATGAAAGAAGATAACACGCTGTAAGACACCAGATGCAATAAGAAAGGTTGTGAGGATGAATCCTCGACTCAACCAAAAATAGAACCAAATCATTTCATTGAAGTGCATCACATTTAGGATCTGAACTTGTAGTTGAGTTGAAGGAATGGCTACCTCTTTCTCATTCCTTTAAAGGTATTTTCAAAAAGCAAAGTAAGTCCCAAGTTTCAGATAAGTTATGAAAACGTCTGAGGTATTGGCTCAGATATTGGCTCAGATATTTCCACCACTATGAAATGCTGAATGCCACATTGTGTATTTTCTTACAGAAAAGAGCTTATGAGCTTATTTCTTTACAGCTCCTAATGTCACTTTAGACAATGGTCTGAAAAGAAAAGGTTTAATATTATAATTATTATAATAGACTATAATATAATAGAATTATCAGTTATGAGAACAGTTAGTTAATTTCTTAAAATGAGAATATGAAATCACAAGGAGCCTGCACCAGCAGTTCTTTTAAGATTTAAGTGTCGCTATCGGCAATAAGCTTTTCTTGTGAATAATATTAGCATATTTCCAAAGAATGACAGACGCTGCTGCTAACAATTATCTATGAGTCATATTACATACACTGAAATGCTATTGAATTGTTTCTTAAGTTGTTTGAAAGAGTGACTCCCTAAATGTGTGCCTCTGTTCACGGTGTTAAGACAGTTCAGAAGAGAAGACAGATCAGAAGACCTTTCAGTCTCTATTGGTCATTCTCAGTATTTTTTAGATATGGGAACGAAATGTGTTCTCTGCATTTGACCCATCCTATGGTACATAGGAGCAGTGGGCTGCTATGTTCAGCACCTGGGGAGCAAGTTGGGGTTCAGTGTCTTGCTCAAGGACACTTCGACATGCAGACAGTTTGGAAGTGGGAATCGAGGGGATCGAACTGCTGACCCTACTGTTAGTGGATGACCCGCTCTGTTCACCCGCTCTACCCACTGAGCCACTGCCGACTGTGGGTAGCATGTGTATAACCATGCAGGCCTACAGCTTTTAAAGGAGTTACCTTCTTCAGAATCTTTGGAACCCAGTTCCCTGTGTTTGGTTTATCACATTCAATTACATCCAAAAGTTGAACCCACAGGTTAAATCTCTGCCATGAAAATGGCGATTTGAAGGTGAGGTCCAGTAGGACTTGTCACGGCTGAGCTGGGAGGGTCACATTTCCCCAGAACCCATGACAGGTGTGGACTTGGTGGGAATTACTCATGCCGGACTCTCTGTCCTGACAGAATAATCCTGGACATGATTTCCTTTCAACTTGTTCCAGAAGTCCCCGGGCCTTGCCCCTGCACCACCAACCCCCGCCCTCCTCCACCCATAATGTAAACACCAGCTGAAATCTTTTGGATTCAGAGTTCCCCCCCACAAAATTTGCAGTGGTAACATTTTCCATAAATGTTGGTTTTTTAAAGACGAAAAGGAGGCAGGAGATCTTGTTTCAGGAATACTGTTCCTATAATGAGTCATGGTGTTGACAGAATTCCTGACTAATGTTGCAGTCAACTCAGGGGAATACACAGCCTGGGAGATGGCTAGTGGGCACAGGAAATAATACAATGTTAGCAAATCCTCTAAGTACCAGAAGTTGTGGTTTTCTTGACTTTTTTTCTGTGTATGTTATTTTAAATTCTTTCTGAAGATTAAGCATTAAGATTGGGTTATGGAAAAAACTGTTTCAGCCGTGGTTTGTTGATATCAATGTCTTGGTTAGGATACTGCGTTAAATGAATCCAGTGATCTTGTTGTGTAGAGGGAACCAACAGGGAAAGCATAGAAAACTAAAATCATTTAGCTAATACCACAAGGGAGGGGATGCCATATTGCTAACAGTAATATTGCACTTTTTCATCTGTGATTGCGAAAACACATCAATGTAATTATCGGTTAATGGCTATAGACCCGGCGTGCTATAGGCCTACTCTGAATCACCACTCACGGAATGCCTCTCGTCCAATCAAATTAGTGGGTCCGAACTAACTGTTGGATGAAAAGTGCTCAGGGGAGACTTTTAAACACTTCTTCCATTTCCGAGAGTTTTGTGGATTGTGCTGTCGCATTGACTTTTACTGAATGTGTTTGATATAATTTTTCGTTCATTTATTTGTATTTAGGTTGATGGAGGAACATTGGTTGATGTCGCAAGTCAACCCTCTTGAAGTTACCGTGAGGTTGAGTGTAATTTCCATGTCTGGGCACGTTTGAGCCCCGCTTGAGTAAACTGCTGGCAAAAAAGTAAGCAGGGTGAGTCAACGCAGAAGCGCGGCCAAGAGACAAGTGGAGGGGCTGGAACAGTGTGGGGAATGACTTGAAGAGGTTCTCCCGCTACTCTGAAGACCTCCCAACTTATATCACTGTATATTCCATTCCTGTATATTCCTAAGCATCGTCTAAGCATTTTTCCATCTTATATAATGAAAAAAAAGATGAAGAATAAACAAAGGTGAAGGCTGCTTGCTTGTCCATGTTGTTAATGCATGGTTAATATGTCCCTGAAAGCAGTGGGGCAACCAGTTGTCAATGCTGCGTTTCCCTCTGTGCCTTAATATGGTCTAATATATTTGGTAATGTGGTGGAGTTGCCGTTCATTCATTCACATTTTACGCTTCAGTAAAGATTTAGTGCTGAGTATTCATGGCTGCAGATTACTGTTTTAGATTAAGGTCAAAGCTACCTTGATAATTCGATAATGCCATGAAATTTTGCTTTTTAATTCACATTCACAAATTGTCAATCTGTTCATAATTAGCAGATAACTAATTCTAGAGACCACATTCTCTGAACTGGCTGGATCCATGTGTCCACAAGGTTGTAGCCTTCATTCATTCATTCATCCTTCATCATTATCAATGGAAACCAGAAGTCTGGCTGTCAAACGTCTGCTCCAGCAGCCGCTGCTCCCCAAGTCCACCACTTTCTGCAGACTAAGCACTATTTCTTGGACTTGGACGATAGCTCAGCCGAGACACAGCCAACAACGGAGAAGAAAATAGTGGTTAGGTTTTCATTGAATTTTTGTATAATAATAATATAATAAAAAAATAATATAATAATGTTCCTGCCAACACTCCACTGCAAATACTTCTTTGTGTAGGGATTTAGAGTGGGAAAGAATTTAGAGTATTACTGGAGGTGAACAAAATTTTGTTCTAATTGCTTATTCTATAGCTGAAGGAACGTGATTGCTGGCTGGTGAAACAATGGTGCCTATCTATATTAGTGGCTTTGAACGAATGTCGTTTTATGGGGTTGCACCGAGTTGAACCAGAGTTTAAAAGTTTTGAATGGATTAAGCATAACAATATAAACATAAACCATTTTAATAATGTCAAATAGTTTAAATAGTTTTTTTTTAGTTGAAATAAATGGCTTAACTTGGCTCAAGTGATACCGGTACTAACCGGGTCTCGTATGATAAATGTTAGTATACTGTAAGTAGTTGTAGTGGTTTTATAGGCCTGGCATTATGAGGACATATATGATCAGCTTCAACCCATAGGTTCTCAAAAACTAGAACTCGGACGACTATACCTCGAGTTGTCCAAAACGTGGATATCAAACTTGTGTCTGTGCCGTATAAAATAATGTATAGGCCTATAGCTTACGTTTATTTGTAAATTTAAAAATGTTGTAAAAGACGAGACAGTTCTGTTAAGAAAGGGAAGAGTCTCAATGGCACCATTCTAAAATAAAACCCTTAACGAATAAGACCAGTAAAAGGAGAAACACCCTCACAGTTTGATCTTCACATGGTGTTTATGGGTGAAATATTAATGTTAATAAGCTCCACGACGTCTGAGATGTCTAGCTTTTGTTCAAACTAACGAGCGGTGGTGACATCACATGCTGTCAGGGCTCAATCGATGGCAATCTTATGAAACTAATATTGTAGAATCTCAACAGGTACAGAGATCTCACATATCGTATTGCACATCTAGGTTACAAATTGACCAAGTTATGAAGTCTGAAGCTGTTGAAGTCTCACATGAATGGACTTCATTGACTCCCATTATATCTCAAAGTCTAATATTTTAAAAAAAGTATATGATATTTTGATTTTAAGACCCAGGACACGCTGGAGGGACTATGTCTCTCGGCTGGCCTGGGAACGCCTCGGGATCCCCCCGGAAGAGCTGG
>JAOPUH010122904.1:0-12190 GCA_027123175.1 Urophycis cirrata | reverse complement strand
ACTTCACGCACACGCGTCACGTGTGAGTGTACTGAAAATCGACATTTAAGTCATGACACGCACACGCACACACACACGCACACACACACACACACACACACACACACACATACAGCAAGCTCACCAAGCAAGGCTGACATGTTGGGGAAAATCCTGAGCAGCTCAGGGGTGATGGCGGGGCTGTTCTCCAAGGTGACCAGCCTGCAGAGAGGGGCAGAAGAAAGAGTGTGGAGGAGCAATGAGACACACCAGAGAAGAGGCAACGCCACAATCAGGACGAAGGCGACATGAAGGAAGAACTAGGAAGCGCAAGCAAGAACTGGACAAGTGACCGGGTGGGTGAGTTGCAAACCTGCCAGGGAATGCAAAGAGAGATTCTAACGTTTACGGTTTTAACGTGAGCGGTTTGAAGGCGCTGACGCCATCGGGCTCAATGTCACATGACACTTCTTTTCAACAAGAGACCTTTATCACAAGTATGCATTGAGCCATTACATTATGTGTGCCTAAATGTGTTATGATGGGCCAGTGCCAGCCCAAAACTAGTCCTGTTTACCGCCACCATGGTCAAAATATGTGCAATGTGAGCAGATGAGACTTCATAAAAATGTCGAAATGCAAGTTCATGGTTCATAGTTTGCAGCATAAGAAAACCTGGATTGACAACATCATGCAAGCCACAAAAATATAAATATTTATACACATGTACAATATTCATAACTATTCATGCACACAGACACAAACAAACAATAAAAAAAACTGTGTGCGTGTGTGTGTGTGTGTGTCTGTGTGCGTGCATGCGTCTGTGCGTGTGTCTGTGTGCGTGCGTGCGTGTGCGTGCGTGTGCGTGCGTGTGCGTGTGTGTGCGTCCGTGCGAGCACTTAAACGTGCACGAGTGCGACTACTTGTGTGTGCTTTGATGGTACAAAACCCACGCGGGCTGCCAGGGGACTCCAGGTTGGTCTCAAGCTGTGCCGCGCAGCAGGAAGACGTGTTCATGTATCGATCAAACGACAAACGCTTCCGAGCATCGACCAGAAGTCCACACAGGCCTTCCAAGTTCAGCAGATGTTTTGCCCCAGACAGAAGGGCTGTCGGGTTTTTAATTTGAGGGCTTGCACAAGGACAGGTGTATATTGTGTAGTCGGAGATAAGGTAGGATATGATAATAATCACAATAATAATAATAATGGCGGCAATGACATTAACCTGAATGAATAATAAAGTATTGCTCACTTCCCTCCACTGGGCTCATGGCTACGTGTGTCAAAACAATCATTGATTTGGATTTATATCATAGCCCATCGCAACCATTGACCTTTTTAATGATGTAATTATATGAAAGAACAAATAACAACTCATGCAGTGGTGAACTCTGCAGCTGAAAGCCAACACTGCTATCATAATTATATGAAGAATAATAACGAGCAGTAGAGAACAGCACACTGCGCATATGGCAATGTGTATCCAACAACACAGAAATATTACACTATAGGCCATCCTGAAATGTGGCTGATTCATGTGAGAGACTGAACATATTTGGTCTCTTTCCAACAGACGAAACACAACATTAATTTACCTATTTAATTCAAGATTCAAAATTCTTTATTGATCCCTGGGGGAAATTCAAGATTGGACCTATACAGTTACAAATAACAAAGCAGTTGAGAACTCTAGCCAAACTCTGTGTGCATGGCGTCGAAGGTCTAGACCCCAGAACGCACAGCTCTATATATTTAGCGTAAGGCCTATCTAGTATGATATATTTGGCGTTTACTATATTTGCTATGGGCCTACTCAAGATATTGCTGTAATATATACAGAACAAGCATCATCAGCATCATGACTAATCTCTATACTTCTGTCTGGCCAAGGTATAGATAGAGAGGAAAGCCTTGGTGAGCTTGTGTCTATTTTATCTTGCATGGATGGGGGAACGCAGCCTTTGTCTTCCCTTTGTCCTGCGAGTGTTTTGCATGGTTAGGATGGTTGTGTGTCCATACCACAGCGCCAACCCATGTGCCAGGAGGTAGGTGTGTGTGTGTGTGTGTGCGTGCGTGTGTCCATACCACAGCTCCAGTCCATCCTCCATGAGGTATACATGCGGAGGCTGTGACACGTCTGTACTCAGCTGGATGACAGGCAGGAGGAAGGGATACAGGTTCTTACTCTCTGCCCCAAGGCCCTGTGAATAACCACAGAAAACAAACAACCACACCATCAAAATGCAACACATACACACAAGAAAGCGATGCACACACACACATTTAGTCTGTCAACTTCCGTGGGCCCACTCCATTCTGCCACATGAACTGCTCTTCGCCCTCAGAACTTATTTTCCCATAGATTCCCTCCAGTTCCATCTGTCAAATAAAACGCAACCTTTCCTGACTCTGTGCCCTTTAGAAACACCCATCAAAGTCAAGCTCTCTGCTGCTATAAATTCTCAGGAAAACTATATAGTATAGTGTGTGTGTGTGTGTGTGTGTGTGTGTGTGTGTGTGTGAGGTATATTTTAAGTAGAAGCCATTGGATGGAGTCAGCCTGTTTATACATAAATGCAAAATAATTTTAACATTACGACTACACTACTAAAATATGGAAGTATGTCTAAATAAAAAAACAGTATGTATAAATAATGTATAAATAAAACGATGCCCCTGAGAAATTCTAGTACAAAGGTGTGCCAAATGATTTACCTGCTTTCACAAATCATTCAGGAAAACAAAGCATTAAGTAAATTAGAAGTACAATAAATCCCATTTCTACTAAACCTGCAAAAATAACGACCGAAATATTGCATGGGCTGCAATTTGTTAAAACAAATCTGCATACAATGGAAAAGCTGTAAGATGGGCAAATCCTTCCAATTAGACCAAGTAAATGACCCAATTTCGGTAACTTTGCAAATTGTTTGCAGATATAATTATATGTTCTAAATATATGCGGTGAAATAGGGTTATAGCTAATGAACTATATATACACATAAAGTGTCCTGGCCTGCCCTTTGGACTGAACTGCAGAGGGGGCTGAGCGGTGGATGTGAGAGGGGATGTGACGTCCCCTCCCCCATCCCTGCGTGAGGCTGAGTGGGCGCTGAGCAGCCCTTTCAGCAGCAGACCACGCCGCCCATGGTGAGGACACGCCCCCCGGTCCCTGGTTCTGACCACAGACAGCTCGTTGAGCATGACACGGTGCAACACTGCTGTCGTCTCTGCCATGGCAACACCAAACTCACAGCCTCACAGGCACTCAGACAGTCTGTCTGTCTGTCTGTCTGTCTGTCAGACACTCTGCACCGTCTGGCTCAGGGTCAGTTCAGGTTATACATGCTAATTGCTCGTACGTCATTCATACATACGCAAATTACCCTGAGCAATTACATTTATATTGCACAACCATCCTGTCCAAGTCCTGCTGGTATCCTGTGCCAGGTGAAAGGTGCACATAACATCATCTTTATTTCATGCTTTCATTTATTTGTTTTTTTATCCAAGTTGTATTCATTATGTAATATTTAATAACTCGAGCCGCTGTAACAAGTGAGTTTCCTTGGTGAGGGATAAGTGGAGTTATCTTATTAATCTTCTCTGAAATTAGTACTGCCATATTATGAACACAATATCTGTTCAAACCATTTCATCTCAGCTCAACATGAGGGGCAAGATAGTCCAGTTGTCGGGGTATTTATGGGGGCATATCACTGCCAAAAATCACGAGCAAAGCTCACGTAGAAAGTCTTCTGAAGAGCTGACGCATGCTTTAGAGAACAATGAAACAGGGTTTCACCCCAGACAGCTTGCAGCCTTTATCAAAACATATTGCCATGCGAGTCATGAATAAAAGCAGAATCATCAGCCGCAATGAAGCACAGCCGGCCTTGAAGATTAGCAGTAATTGGGGATATAGAATATCAACAGGCAAGGAATATAAACTTAAGAAATGTTGATTGGGAAATAAACACACTAGGTACAGCGAGGCAATGCATTAAGATAGTTCTTTAACGTTAGGCTAATGAGAAGACAGCGACCGTCTAATGAAGTCTGATAATACAGCGCTGTGGCTGTATTGGCATATTCATACTTGTATTCAATAGTAAAAACTAAATGAAAAAGATGGAAGAGCTCCCATCTTGAGGAGCTTTCAGGGTTATCACCCGGGAATCAGAGAGATCAACATCTGAATGTGACAGGGCAGAGCAGGCGGAGGGACGCCATGGCAGGCTCCGCCCACTTACTGCTGAGAAGAAAGCCCTGGCGCCAACAGAAAAAAACCTCAGAGCGAGCAGGAAAACAGTTTGAGATCCTTACAATGAAATGTAGTTATATGCCAAAGTGACAAGTGTTGGGGGTTGTTGTTGTTGTTGACACTGATACTTTCCCCACCTTCCTATACTTCATATTTCTGAACACTTTAATACATTGGACACTTTCTTGAGCCCTGGCAGTGAAGACGTTGCCATGCAACCAGTTCAGACAAAAGGTTCGAGCCTTGGGTCTCAGGAGTGGGCTGGCTGCTGTGGACTGAACCAGTGGTGGCTGCCCACATGTGGGCACTGGGGCTCAGGGCTGTCAGGAGAGGACAGAGCTCCTGCCTGGGGGACTTCAGTCTTGTTTTTGTTCTGTGGAACATCTGAGTGATAATTATGCAAATATGGGCTTTGTAAATTCTATTTTGATTGTTTTGTTATTTGCCAAAGAGATGCGACCCTCGCCATTCTATTTGTCAATTATACCTTGATGCAGCCGTTTTATGTAGTTGCCAGGTTTTCCAGGCCGTACTCTGTCTTAATTGTATTGACTGACTAAATACTGTTTGTGATGCCACATCTGTCTCTGAACTCAACCAGGACTATTGTCTTGGTTTTAGAACAGAGGTCATTCTGACAGGTGAGCATCTACTGAAACTAAATGATCAACTGCTTTATCCTGGTGGTCTACAGGAGCCGCAATGATGCTGCAATGAGTGCTATGTTATCATGTCACTGTTTTTTTGTTTTACTCAAAATTACATGCAATTTCAACTATTCTGGTGGTAGCGGCAGTCCAACTAAAGAGACAAACAGAAGATGATGATTTAGTTTGACTCATCTTTTGGTTAACAAGTTAGTCGGTAAGAACAGAAAAGGCAGACAGGCAGACAGACAGACAGACAGACAGGGACTGGCTCCAGGTTTTCATGACCTCCATGATAAGATAGGTCATGGTGGGAGAGGAAGGGTCACTGAACCCTGGCCAATTTGGATACAAGCAAATTCCGGGAGACAATTTGGAGCCCGTTCTTGGCAACAACACATTAAGGCCTATAAAAATACAGATTACGCCAGAAACAAAAAGAGTGGCCACCTGCTTCTGGAACTTGTGTGCCTGGAGAGTTAACATGTGCCACTAAAACCCAGTGTGCCTGAAGTTAACAGTTATCAGAGTTTACACAATTTGTCCAACACTATCTGGAAAGCAGAGGACTGTTCAATATCACATGACACAAAAAGGACCTGTTTGCAACAAATGTACTGTACTAAATCATAACATGACATGCTCCATGTTCTCCTTCAACTGAGGATGTACGACCTCAATTCTACCCTCGTCCCGAATAGTGAAAAGACCTGCATGCCCTGGAACCTGCTGAAACACCGGGGAATCCTGGGCTTGTGTTTGAAAGATGGAGACGGCTGAGAGCCCAGAAGGGTTTCGAGACGGAGGCCACATAAGATGGTTTATAATTTTCAAACAACAAATAAATTGCATACATTGCATCACATGTACAAAGGCATACATTAGCTGATCAACATACAGTGCAGCAATGCCATCGTCAAAGTGGAACCATTACACTCGTCTTAAAATACAATCAAGCACTTGGCTTGTCTTGCTCTGGTGTTCTTCCAGTTTGCTCAACCTGGCCACTCAGGTGAGCCTCAGGTCTGGAGAGTCAGGGGAGGCCAGAGACAACCCTCTCCCATGTTGTGACCTTGGACTGCAGTACCCGTTTCAAGCAATGTTACACATTAAACCTTGAAATACAACAACACATTAACAATTGTCAATGACTCAAAATAACCTTTCTTCCATGGTCAGAGCCATCACCTTGGGTGAGTTGGAGAGAGTCTTGTGTACAATGGATTATTTCATGATAGTTTGTGTATATTCAGTGAAATAGTGTTTGGTTTTATTTTTGTATTTTATCCCATTGTTACATGCTCGCCAGACTATTTTCATCTTTTTCCAATTTAACTCTCAAAATACAAAACGTACAAAGAATCTTTTGAGTTTGTACATCAATTGCATTGTGTTTCCAGAGTGATATTTCCATCAGTTGCCTAAACACAGATTCTTTCGCATGCCAGGCACTGTAATGCACTGGCAATGTGTTTATGGGGCGCTTCTCTCTTCTATCTTCCCACTCCCCCAAAAACAATTCCCAAACCCACCGTCCCCATGGACCAACAGATACAGATACATTTTCTGGTTATGAAGTGTAACATCAAAAAAACTTATTTTGACCACCATAGAGAACCAACTGTGTCATGACACACACAAATGACTTTCTGAAGATACATACGACAGTTGAGTTTGTGTAGTTGGTGTGTGTGTGTGTGTGTGTGTCTGTCTGTCTGTGTGTGCGCGTGTGTGCGTGCGTGCGTGCGTGCGTGCGTGCGTGACCATACCTGGACCAGGTGGATGAGAGTTGTGAGAATGGCACAGCGCAGCATGTTATGGTCCTCAGACTGCTTCCACAGCAGAGGCAGGTACTGCACCAGACAGCCTACGTACGGCCGGATCTAATCCAGAGAAGATATCATCACACACACAGACACAAACACAGCTCAGCGAGCACACAACGCATCGCGGGCACCGCTGGGCCGGGATACTTCAACACAAGGCTGGGGGAACAGCAAAAGGCCGTGTTTCACCAGCAGGTGTGATGCTGATGCTGCCGCTAGCCTTAGATCATTAATCACAGAGGTCACACTCACCTGTCACCAGGGGGTCATTTTTTTCAATGGCCGGTAATCAGTAATCATCATCGCACATGGTGGTACATTAGGGGGCCTTTAAATATGTAAGAAAGTATTTTCCTTGATGGGTTGGGGGCATATTTATTACTTGAGCCCTCTTTTGATTAATTATAGCAGCTGCTATTGCCTATTAAAAATATGTTAATATGCAGCAAACACGACTACAGTAAATATCACGTTAGCTCAGGCCTTCCCAACAGAAGTTCATACTTGCCAGAGGATATATATTATTAATACTGTGAAATAACCATGATAGTAATTCATCTATTTTAATTCAGCCCAGTTTTCATTACATTTGTAAGTTATCTATTGACAAAATCCCAAATTAGAGACAAGCGACAACAACAATAACCTTATGGATGTTTTGCAATTAGGGATTTGTGGTGAAATATTTTATTTGCCGAGCCATGTTTTAACACACATAACTATACCAAACATGCAGTGGGATGGCTGTAGATGAATCATTATGAGAAGAGAGGAGAGAGGACCTGTGGTGGTCGTTATTGGTCATTCTCAGTATTTTTTCTCAGTAAATTTGTTCTCTGCATTTGACCCATCCTATGGTACATAGGAGCAGTGGGCTGCTATGTTCAGCGTAAGTTGGGGTTCAAGGACACTTTGACATGCAGACAGTTTGGAGGTGGGGATCGAACCACCGACCCTGCGGTTAGTGGACGACCCGCTCTGTCCACCCGCTCTACCTGCTGAGCTACTGCCTCCCCTGCATCATCACGATTATCAACCAACACAACCAGTCAGAAATAACGCTAAAAGGTGTGTCCGCGACAGTCATTTCTAACCAGTACTGCCGAAGCCTTGGATTGTTACAGTACACTGAGATAGTTGACAACCAAACAACAGCACAATACCCAAAAGGTAGCTTATGCACAGTGAAGAACGGTTCTTCACACTTCCAGGCAGAGCACAACAAGCCCGTCCAGAAGGACTAAAACCCTGCCGCGGGCCGTCATGTTTGTTTTGCTCTCATGTTCCAACCGTGGCTTCATCCCGTTAGCTTTCTCCACTGCTGCTGGTGCTGCTGCTGCGTGTGCGTGTGCGTGTGCATGTGCGTGTGTGCCTGTGCGTGTGTGTGTGTGTGTGGCAAAAAACTCTAGAGAGATGAAATATTAATTTGACTTCTGGAAGTTTATCTGGTTGCCAGTGATGAGAGGATGGCTAACTAAACTGACAGTTTGTGAGGATGAAAGCCATTTTCTGTGACAGATTTGAGTCTAGGGATCATTTAAGAAAAAGCTATAAAAACAACTGAAAAGAGCCAGAGTGGGTCAACAAGAAGGTCAATTCTAAGGGACGGCAGTTAAGTGGATCAGAGCAAACAACTGGGCTCAAGCCAAGATAAACAAAACAAAGGCCAGGCCGTCACCAAACTATTAGAGAGGCTGACCAAACTCATGCAGAGAGCGGGATGGCTTTTTCACAACCACCGTGGATTCTGAAGGAGGACAAAATAAAACAAATGCCGTCTCCTGTCTCCATCTCCTTGGTCTCCATTGGGATAATTGCTAGTTTTATGCTGGTGGAATGCTGGTGCATGATTGAATGGCCACCCCCCAGGGAGATGACTTTGTCACGTCATTTATTAACCAATTTCATACATTTCGCAATCACAAAGAAATAAATATTTCCCGACATCAAGATGCTTCCTCAAAGGACACTTAGTTGAGCTCTGGAATTAAACAGCGTGAGGTCCACAAGCTGAAATAAGCCATCTGAGTCAGGTTCCCTGTGAGCCCTGCCCCTTCAGTGATCCTCCCCCATTGGGATGTGTTGGATGGCTGAAGGCCTACCTGTATGTGGACCCGCTCAATGACGCAGGAGATGACGTGCAGAACCTGCATCTTGGTGTCACACTCCGTCACCTGCTGCAGCAGCTGGAACAGGAGCCCGAAGATGGACTCCAGGTACTGGGGAGGGAGGCGGCCACGTAATGGAATACATGTCATGTTCAGGGGTCTTCACACGGACCTTTTTCTATTATCTTATTCCCCAGAGAACCGTGTAAATGTACTCACTGGCAGGAACTGCTCGGTCCTGAACTCAAAATCATCGACTGGTGATGAAGCGTTAAGGGAACGAAAATGCGTTTGAATTCACGTTGGAAATCTGCGAGGATCTTCAGAGTGAAACGCTCAGCTACACTCGGATGGCACATCACAACAAAACAGAGTTATTGATTTATTGTATTTGCAGAGGATATTCAGCTTCAGAGTGGTGGCAGTCTCGATCCGCACCTGTGGAAGCACAACAGAAAGGAGGAATATGAAACATGAAATCAATGCAGAACCTTTATACATCGTTTGTGGTCTTAGCCTGAGTCCATAATACCCAGCAGACAACTAAAATCCTATCCATGAATATAATGCCTTGGAAAGCCTTTTTGAGCCATGTATATCCTACTTTATTATACCAGTAATTTCATATGCTCGCCTCACACCCGGCTACAAGTGTTGTCCAGGGTTACATTTATAATCGGCTTAAGAGCAAATGAAGTAGAATGAATGTGTTTGGAGTGTTTTCTTCATTATGTTCTGCTCTGGGAACAAGCCCCAGTGTGACGTTCACACCACTCTCCTTCAAAACACCACCGGCCAACACATGTGCTGCCCCTGCTAGCCGGGAAATGCATTTAGTTTTAAATCTGCATCCTCACCCTCAGCACGTGCATTATTTACATTCCTATTCATTAGCAGTTAAAATATTCCCCCTACAAGGATGGCATGGCATGGTTTTACACATGATATTTTACAATAAAACAATACAAAATTGCCCTTTATCCAAAATAATGTAACAAGTTGTTGGAGAAGAGTAAATGGAAATTGCAATGTAATCACAAAATTATATTTAAATGTAATCTCTTAAAAGGCCTCTGTGTGCGTGTGTGCGTGTGCGCGTGTGCGTATGTGCGTGTGTGTGTGTGTGTGTGTGTGTGTGTGTGTGTGTAATAACAGGCTTTATGTCCATGTGTGTTGAAACAGATGGAAAAGGTAAACACCAGCAACATAAACACATTGGATCAAATCCATCTTCGATCATGCAGTGTGGCTGCATGCTGCATGAAGTGTTGCAACACAGGAGCAAAAGTGTGCCAGCCTACAAGGCCATCAGAAACACCACAATGAAACACCAACGATGAATAAAGGCACAGCGAAACCATCTTCTGACAAACTGTTGAAAGAAAACAACAAACGCGCACCGCTGGGATGCATAAAATAACACACATATGGAACTGGATGGATTGGATTCATGTCTTTAAAGTGCAGAAGCCCCAGCCCTCTGCTGCTGGTTGTGCATGGAGCTAGCCGAGGGCTCTGGGTGTCTCTCCATTAACCAGAGCCTTTCAAGCTGAGGGGGCTCGGCTCAGGACTGCCTCCGGACAAACGTGAAAAGAAAAGGCTTTGATGTCGCGGAGGGCTGGGCTCCGGCTTCCTTGGACCGAGCTGATGGGGAATAATGAGTTGTTCTCTGTTCTGAGGAGAGCGCATACACTCTGCATTAAGTGGGACAGTTTGGTGTTCTCACCCGCCATCCGAAGACGGCAAAGTTTGAATCCGTATTTCACGTCAAGTTCCATTTACGAGCCGTAATGCCTGTTTCACCCCTGAATAGATGAAATCATACATTCATTCTGCCCATCAGCATTCCAATAATTCTAATTCAGGAGTGTCTTCAATAAGTTGCCTTTCTCCTCCACTGAAGACATTAAATCACTTTCAGAAAGCGTTGTTATTTCACATTGGCAAGCGAGTCTAGCTTCACAATTTTACACAAAATAGCTAGCGTTTAGTTAACAGCAACCTGGGGTCCAGCAGGTTCAGGCCTTCAGAAAGGCCACTTTGAATTTAAGTGTATTTCTACAGCAGCCAGTATACATGGCGTTGATTTTAAATGTTTTTTCACAGTTTACATTTGCAGTTCACCAAATGAGCCTTTACAGATCCTGCCTCTAGCAAGATGATTGGTCTTGCTAGAGGCTTAAGGCAATAATCTAAACTGGGACCAAGTCAATGGTGATGGGAACAGCCATCCTATTAAAAAGCGCAATTCTTTAACAGCGAACACACACCATGATCTCCAAAATCATACTTAATTATAAGTTTAGTCTTCCATAAAAACCCAGCGGCTGGTACAGTTCACACCGGAAAGAAATGAATGAGCCTGAAGATGCTGCGAGCGCAGACCTCACTCCAGTGGAGCGCGCGGGGGAAGCAGAGGTGACCGAAGGCAACCGGGAAGTGGAGCAAAGGAGGGCGGAGCCGACTGGGAAGAATCACAGTGTGATACTTGGAGGGAGATACCTCTTGGTATCTTAACACAACTTCCACGTAAACAGCCTCTCCTCCCAGCGAGGATGTCAGAGCCCTCCCCGAAGAGGGAAACATGCCACTCAGAGCATGGTACTCAACGGGAGAGTTACAAAAAAAATAATATTTAGTGGAAAGGAAAACACAAACAGAGCAGTGTGCGAGGTAAACACGAGCCGTACTGGGACACAGAGCAATGAGATGTCGTAAGTGAGTGACACGCCCCATCTGGGACTCCAGGTAATGGATGTTATGGTCTCGGTCGGTGAGTGTTTTCTCCTATCGATGCCAAGGTTATGCCATTAAAAGCAGAATTTAAGTGTTGAGATAAAGGCATACCTGCCGCACTCGGATGTGACTTGCATGCCATAAAAGTAATATAGAGGGGATAATCAATTATTCTAATCCTTCCCATTTACTGCTTTCATTGAAGTACAGAGGGTACATTTGTTGTGGGGTAATGTCTTCTGATAGGGAAATACATCATACTGAGAGACGTATTGATTGATTGAAATCAGGCAAGACTGATCAGGCATCTCCATTTGATCATCAAAAGACCAAGAGGTATCTAACTATTCACTAGGGCTCCACTTTATGAAGCTCACCTAGGAGCCATCAATGATGGATGTTGTGGTTAAGATTTATTTTGGTCATGTGTATGAAATACTGCTAGCAAGGAATTAATCATTAATGGTATTTTTTTTGCTTTAATGGTCAACCTAATCGACCATTCCAGTCATCAAACGAACAGTTTTCAGAATTGTTGGCTGTCTGGAGTCAATATAATGTAGTTGTTTGCGGGGGTTATAATATATATATATATATATATATATATCTATATATATATATATAT
>JAOPUH010120195.1:0-18176 GCA_027123175.1 Urophycis cirrata | reverse complement strand
ATAACAACCATGACATAACAATGCTCTAGCTAGCTATCACAGTAGCCTATGTTTATTTTTTTGTAGTTCTACTTGTTGTATGACTCCACTGTTCGTTATTTTATTTTTTATTTTTTATTTTTATAGTTCGTTATTTTGCTACTGTGCAATGTTTGCGAACCGGAGGGCTCTTGCTCTTAGCTGATTGGCTGTCCAAAAAAAAGCTGCGGTGACGTTGCAGCGTTTTTCTGAAAAGTTCAATTATTTTCAACTTGAAGCGCTCAAAGCGGTGAAAAAAAGACGCTGGAAGCGACGCCTTTTCTCTATGCGGCCGCAGTCGACCGCATACGCTCTGTTCTCATTGAAATAGCACTGAAATAGCTTGAAAAAAAGCGCTGGCGCTTAGAAATAAACACTATATGGACATCGGCCCTTAGGGTGTACTATGGGTCGTAGCAGTGTTAGGGTGGCGATCTTAAGGTAGTGGTAGCTTTCTGTGTTGGTGATATTATGGTGGTGGTCTTAGGATGGTAGTGACATGAGGGTTGTGGTGGTAGCGTGAGGGTGGAGATGGTGTTGGGATGTTGCGTTAGGCTGGAGGTGGTGTTAGGGTGGTGGTAGTGTGGGGGTGGTATGGTTAGATTGGAGGTGGTGTTTGGGTTGTATGGTGTAAGGGTGGTGGTTACAGTGGAGGTGGTGTGAGGCTGGTGTGGTTAGTGTGGAGGTGGTGTGAGGCTGGTGTGGTTAGTGTGGAGGTGGTGTTAGCGTGGTATGGTGTAAGTGTGGTGGTTAAAGTGGAGGTGGTGTGAGGGTTGTGTGGTTAGAGTGGAGGTGGTGTAAGGGTGGTGGTTAGAGTGAAGGTGGTGTTAGGGCAGTGTGGTGTAAGGGTGGTGGTTAGAGTGGAGGTGGTTAGAGTGGAAGTGGTGTGAGGCTGGTGTGGTTAGAGTAGAGGTGGTGTTAGCGTGGTATGGTGTAAGGGTGGTGGTTAAAGTGAAAGTGGTGTAAGGGTGGTGGGTAGAGTGGAGGTGGTGTTAGGGTGGTATGGTTAGAGTAGAGGTGGTGTTAGGGTGGTGGATAAAGTGAAGGTGGTGTGGTTAGAGTGGAGGTGGTGTTAGGGTGGTGGTTAAAGTGAAGGTGGTGTGAGGGTGGTGTGGTTAGAGTGGAGGTGGTGTTAGGGTGGTGGTTAAAGTGAAGGTGGTGTGGTTAGAGTAGAGGTGGTGTTAGGGTGGTGGTTAGAATAGAGGTGGTGTTAGGGTGGTGGTTAGAGTTGAGGTGGTGTTAGGGTGGTGGTAGTGTTGGGGTGGTATGGTTAGAGTGGAGGTGGTGTTAGGGTGTTATGGTATAAGGGTGGTGGTTAGAGTGGAGGTGGGGTGAGGGTGTTATGGTGTAAGGGTGGTGGTTAGAGTGGAGGTGGTGTGAGGGTGTTATGGTGTAAGGGTGGTGGTTAGAGTGGAGGTGGTGTTAGGGTGGTGGTTACCCTGGCATTGGACTAGCAGGGCTGTAGGCAGCAGAGCGGTCACTCTTCTTTGGGCCTGAAGTCAGACTCTGGATTGATGAGGACTTCATGAGCTGGGCCAGGGGCGCACCCTAATGGTGAAGCAGAATACTACTGATGTAGCGCATAGTGACTTCTCGAGGTGAAGCAGAACACTACTAATGTAGCACATAGTGACCCCTAGTGGTTAAGCCGAACAACATATTTATGACACAAAAAGGACACCGATGGCTTGGTTGTAACAGTGTTTTACCAGGTTGAAGCTCTGCAGGGAGGGTGTCCTGGGCAGGGGTCTGGGGGAAGTCTGGGGAGTCTGGGTCAGGGGGGTCTGGGAGGTGAGGTGGTCAAGACTGCAAGACCTCCGACCTAGCAGCCTGGGTCTTGGTCCCCGTAGACCAGAGAAGACCTGATGCAGAGAGAGCCGGGACCGCCCCCTCTGGTCACCTAGCTCCACCCCCTGGCCGTCTAGCCCTACATCCCTGGAGAACACAGATAATAGTATTAATCCTAGACGCCCCTACCTCCAGATAATAGTTTAACCCTACACCAGCCTTACCTCCAAATAATGTTTGGGTTTTGCCCTACACCCCCTACCTCCAGTTAATGGTTTAACCCTACACCCCCCTACCTCCAGTTAATTGTTTAACCGTACACCCCCCTACCCCCAGTTAATGGTTTAACCCTACACCCCCTACCTCCAGTTAATGATTAAACCCACACCCCAAGAGCAAGTACAACCCTGGTAATGAGGCTGAATGAGTATGACCCGAGTCACTGCTACTCACGGGGTGGGACTCAAGCTGTCGTTTTTCTGTCGCTCCACTCTCATTGGTCCTGCAAGGCCGTCAACAGTAGCTGTTCCCTCTGCTGTTAAACACATTAATATACAATGCATGTTAGCTATCTCCCATATATCTATATCTGTCATGTATATATCATATCTATCAATCATAGTTCTATATGTCATATGTTTCTACATCTATATCCATTTATTTCTCTCTGTCTCAACAGAGGGGGATTAATTTCTTGGGTAAATCAGGATAAGGGATAAACACACACTATTATTAGACTGATCTTCATAAACTGGTCTTCGTAAACATTGGCCCAGAGAATGAATGGCATGCATTTTGCCTCTGTAGTAATGCTATCACACCACTGTACACACCAATGGAGTTTTTATCAGTACATTCGATCATTCTTTGAGAGACATAAGTTAATGTGATGTTTAATTGACAGTTGAGAGCTCCATTGTTGGCTCCAAGGTTAGCTTTTTGCTAAATACCATGGATACCAAAGGTAGATTTTAGTGTTTCCATTTCAGTTCAATTTGATTTGTAGCGCTAATTCACTTGTATCCAGAAGTATCCTGGTTTGCACAATGTAAAACGAGACGTAAACCTTGCTGTAGGACGCAATATAACCAGTATGTAACCGCATGTTACCTGGATGTAACCACACGTAACCTGTATGTAACCACTGAATCAAATGTAACTGCTGTGCGTGTGGCCATGTCAATGACACGAGTGCTGAAGCGGACCTGCGGTCTTGGGGCTTTCTGACTCCTCCCCTCCCCCAGGACAAGATAGGCTCCGCCCACTCAGACCGACACCCCTCGTGGGTCTAGCAGGGGGGGAGGGCCAATAAGACACGGGCACCGCTGGGTGTGGGGGCGGGGGTAAGGTGGAGAGGGGGTATGGATTGGGTGGCACCTCCAGTGTTCGGTCAGCAGCAGAAGGCATTGTTGCCTGGACATCACCTTGTGGGGGTGGAGCTGGGTGGCAGTTGGTGCTAGGCAGTCCCTGATTGATCCAGCTTCCTGCCCCTCCAGCCAATGGCGTGCTGCGGTCAGAGCCAATGTACGTTTCCTTGATGCGCTCCGTGCATACAACCGTCTGAGCCCTGAACGCTGACCGGGGAGGCCTCTTCCTCCCACTAGTGCCTACTTGCTGTCTAATAGGGGCAGCTTCCCGTCTAATTGGAGCCACATCCTGTCTTCTAGAGGCTACTTCCTGTCTGCTAGGGGCTTCTTCCTGCCCGCTAGAGAGGACTTCCTGTCTGTGTAGGTAGGAGGTCAGGCTTGGTTTGGACAGCAGCAGTCCCTGGCCTCGATCTCCACCCGCGTGCCTCAATGCCACACGCTCCATGTAGCGATGCTCAGCCTCCCTCTCCGTCTCGTCCTCGAAGCGGACGCGCGTGGGGGCGTGTTCTGGCTGCCGCCGCTGCAGGGGGGCGGAGCCTAAGTCACTGCTTGTGGAGTCACTGAGGGCCCTGGTATGCTGGAGGCCCCCGAGCCAAACCTTGGACACAACCTCCCTGGTGAGGACACAACACAACCGTTAACACCACCACCACCACCACCACCACCTCCTCTACTACCGCCTCTATCCCCACCACCACCACCACCACCTCTTCGCTTCCACCTCCACCTTGACCAGACTCTCAAGTCTTATCCCCTGACGTAGTATGAGACTACTGAATAGATGATTAGATCGGAGAGGAACTTACGCTGGGTGTTGTCCGAGTGAGTGTGGTTTTGGTGACCGTGGCCCCGGTGGTTGTGGTCTGGATGGGCGTGGCCATGTGGTCAGAAGGGCGTGGTCAGCTCTGAGTGGCGAGCAGCGAGACTTCCCCTGAGCTCTCTCCGGAAGACGCTGTGCCTCCTCACGGTGCACTCTCAGCCCCTCCCCCTGCTGCTCCTCCACCCCCCGCTGTTCCTCCACCTGCCTGCACACACACACTCACATAAATACACCATCAGTCCTTGTTTAGTACACGTCCGTGTGAAGACACAAATACTGTACCTGTGTTCCTTGTCATGGAAAAAAACTCCAGAATCCCATTCAGTTAAGAAGCCTACAGACAGACAGGCGGATAAGTCAGGTTGGTTATTTGTGTCTTGGAATCTCTGTATCTCTCTGTTTCTCTCCCCCTCTCTCTCGCCCTCTACCTGTCTCAGGTGGGCTCGGCAGGGTGTGGTCCAGCATCTGTTTGATGAGGTGTCGGTTCTTCTCCACCCTGTCGGCCAGAGGCAGGGGGGTCCAGCTCACCTCCCCCCTCCTCCTGCTCCTTGCTCCTCCTCCCTCCAGTGCCCCTGGATGGCTGGGAGGCAGAGCCTGATGAGCAGAGGTGCTCTAGGGATGCTGGATATTGTCCTACGAGCCTTTCCCCTCCTTCATGGTGACAGAGAGCAGCCCCTCTGCCTGTAGCAATACAATATAAATACATTAGAAGACCAGGAAGTACACTATAGTACCATCTTTATCCTCATGTATCTGCTCAGGTATCTCCTGATTATACTGAAACATGGGACTGGCAACCGGAAAGTCCTCTACTTTGAACCACCAAGGATTAGAGTAGAATAGAAGAGTGCAATAGAACATCACAAAATCACTTACTTCCCCTCCCTCCTGCTTAATAAGCTATGTATTCACTGTCTAACCCCTAGCTGCTCCTTAATGGCCTCTGAACTCTCTCACCCCTACCTGCTCCTTTATGACCTGTCTCTGTACTGTCTAACCCCTACCTGCAGTATTACACAACATCAACAACACTACAGTACAAGCACAGTGCCACAGTATTAGTACAGCATTATGGTATTAGAGTATTACAGTGCTACTATAGTAATACAGTACATTACTACTTCAGTACAACTTTAGTAACTAACTTCAGTAAACACTGCAGTACTAGTGAGCGAGGGGGGTCAGCACTGGGGTTTCCACAGGAGCCCTCATGTACCAATGCTGTCTCACACACACACACACACACACACACACACACACACACACACACACACTCTGTTCTGTGTGTGTGTGTGTGTGTGTGTGTGTGTGTGTGACACAGTATATCAGGAATGTTGTGTTGCCTCGTCCAGCCTAGTGGACAGGGCTGGATTCCGCTTCATCCTACTAAATCCATATCCACAGCACTACTTTATGAGCTCTATCTTCTGTATACTACAGTCCCCTCGAAGCAGCTCAACTTTTCAACATGTATCGTTTGAAAAACTTAGCAGCAGGAAAAAGAGGAGAGGAGAACAGGAGCACATCGTACAGCAGAATCACTAGCAGCAATACAGAGTACAGTAGAACAGTAACAGCTATAATTTGACACTCTTTAGTGGCTCAGGGAAATCTTGTTTTCTGTCCGATGAAAAGCGCTCCTACCCCTGCGTCCGCTCAACAGTCCGTCATAATCCACCTGGACCAGGTCTTCACTCTAACCAGCTCCACGAACAGCTCCACTAACTAACCAGCTCTACAAACTAACCAGCTCCACCATGTACCTCCACTAACCAGCCCCACCGACTAACCAGACCACAGCAGCGGTCCAGCGGCATCCTGTCAGTCTGTTGTCTTGCACTGAAGGCGATTAGCGGAGGGGGAGGAGCTAGCGGGGCCGGCCTTCCAATCAGAGGCTGTGGTACAGAATGAGGAGAATTTCCATCTAGTTCAGTTGCTATTCGTTCAGTCTAATATGTTCGACCTGTGTAAACCATGTGTTGTCATGGTGCTACTGTGTTAGAACTGTGTTAGCGTTCAACTAATATGTCAGTACTGTGTTAGCATGCTGCTACTATGTTAGTAATATGAGATGCAAGGGTGACGTCACATCACCTAATCTGCTGTGCAGTCATCAGATTAGGCCTACTGATCCCAAAGCATTCTGCAAACAGAGCCCCTAATACCCCCCTCCAGATATTGACTTGCCCCTAGTGGTCTGGTTATTAATTAATGGGTAATTCCAAGTATTGACGTTTGAATAAATTATCAAATGCTGTCACATAGTATATTATTTATAATCATTAATTTTCTTACAGTAGTTTTTCAATCAATCCCAATCAGTTATCTTCGTCATGGTCACCGTGGTCACTGTACAGGTAGGACATGGGGAGGTAACGGTTTAACACATTTCTCTCAGTCCTCTACTGCATTATGGACCACATTCATAGACCTACACTTATGAAGCTGTATGTATTGACCACTCATCTCCAGCTGTTTACACTGCGGGGTGTGAAGGTATCCAGAACATGGATGTATCAAAGAATGAACCAGACTTATCACTATTATTAGTACCACTCATCCCTGACCTCCCATTTGATACACTATTGTGTACAAGAGTTAAATAGTGGAACTGCATCAGGTTCTGGGACACGTTGTCCACCACCACGGTGCATTTCATACTCGACACTACACTACACAACACTGCTACACAACCACCTGGGCTGAAAAGCTGTTTGTCCGTTGTGGGCTACTGTAGAACCATGGCGGAGCAACATGGCGGCCTCAGTGGAAGAGTACCACCTCCCCACGTATAAGGGCTCATTCTGAGGGAACAGTTAGGGTTCAGGTTATGTTTTATTTTTGTATTATATTTAATTTAATTTAAACCAAGTCAGTTCTGATGGATGTCACTAACTGCACCTTTAACCATATCTAGCCTAATACCTAAACTAACCATCTCTAACCTAACCCCTAAGCTAACCATCCCTAACCTAAACCTAACCATCTAAACTGCGGTCCTGAAAGCCTCTGGTACTGCACAATCTGCACCATACTGATCCAATTCAACCTACCATTTAAACTAACCATCTCAAACCTACCCCCTCACCAAAACCTAACCATCTAAACTGCGGCCCTGAAAGGATCCGGTACTGCAAGACCAGACTGATGGACCAGAGACGTCCTTTTAGGGACTGGATGTGGCCGCTAGAGGGAAGCACATGTTGCTTGTTTATGTATTTTGGGATATGTTGTGTGTGTAAATGATTTACTATAGTATCCTTCATATTTGAAACTAAAACAAGGCTGAAGCTAGATACAAAAAGAATTCCATCTTTCTTGTTTTAACAAAGCATTGGAAACGCTGAGGGGCCAAGCTGTTCTTCACAGAACTACAGAAACGTACAGCAGACTACAGAAAACGTAATGACGTAGGACGTATTATTGACGACCGTGGTGCTGCTGGGGCAGCGTCGTAGCTAACGACGTTATTCAGATTTTAGATTTAGATTTTAGATAGATACTTTCTAACTTTGTATCGACTTCATAACACCCGGTGGTCATATGAGAAGATGTTGGTAGTCTGGTGAGTAAAGACGCGCGATAGTTTCAGTTGGCATTATGTATTATGTATTATGTCGTTAGACATAGCTTTAGTTAGCATTATGTGGCTGTCATTAGAGTTAGTTTGAGTTGGCATCATGCAGCCTTGTAGAGCACCGTGTAGTCAGCACCTTAAACCATCCAGTAAGAACCAGGATAAAAGATGCCCTATGTCGGGGTGAACCGTAACCTATATCAGGATAAACACTATATTAGGATAAACATCCTATATCGGGACAAAACATTAACAACATCAGGATAAACACCATATCAGGATAAAACACAACCTATCAGTCCTGGAAGAGGCTGGTGATAACATGAGAAGAAGAACTAGGACGAGTGCAGGGGTCCTGGTAGTGGCTGGTGAAAACATGTGATTGATAACCGGGACGTGTGCGGGGTCCTGGTAGGGGCTGGTGGTAACATGAGAAGAACTAGGACGAGTGCAAGGCTCGTGAGAACATGTGATTGATAACCGGGACGTGTGCAGGGTCCTGGTAGGGACTGGTGATAACATGTGATTAATAACTGCGTGATGTGGCTTCAGATCGTCGGATCCAGATGAGCTCCAAGAACAAGAAGCGTGCGTTGCTCCCGGCCCGGCCCGAGACCCTCTCTGTGGACCAGATCCTGGAGGACATGGACTCAGCCAATCACCAGGACCCTGTCTTCAGCATCCTTCAACCCCCTCACCCAGGTCAGTACCCCAGAGAACCTGTTCTAGTATACGTACCTATTCAGTATAACCCATAGACCAGCATGATAACTGTCCTCATTGACCACCATTTTAACCTGTTGTCCAGGTGCCCAGGGGTCAGAGATGACGTACCGGCAGGGTCGGCGCTACCTGGATGTCAACCAGAGACTGCAGGAGGTCAGAGGTCATCTAGGCCTCCAGAGGGAAGGGTTGCATTCAGCCGGGGAGCAGCTACAGCAGACCGTGACAGAGGTCAAAGGTCGAGCTCTATGAGTCACTTTGGAACTAAACCTCGACCCTGAAAGCATTCAGAACTGTAGTTCTCCTGTCTCTGTCTTTGTGAACTTTGACCTTATGAGTGATGTAAAGACACAAGACCCTGCTCCCAGGCCCCCCTCTCCATGCAAGTCCAGCTCTATCAAGCTCTTGGATTCCCAACACAATGGTAAAGAACTTGACTGGCAAAGAAACTAAACTACAGTTGAGATTCACCCATTCTATAATTCCATTCCTATGAATAAAGTTGTACTGAAGGATATTATCTTGGTTCTGTTTTAATTCAGTTCAAAGTAGAAAAGGACATACGCAAAGTTATTAAAACATCACTTTATTGAACACTGACTCAGATCCATGTCCAGCTTCATCTCTCACATTTCACCTCACAGGCCATAGTTTCCCCCACTGACAGCATAGCATGCCACCTGGTATACTGGTACGGTATCATAACTACAGTGTGCCACCTGGTATCATACTGGTACGGTATAACTACAGTGTGCCACCTGGTATACTGGTACAGTGTCATACTACAGTGCCACCTGGTATACTGGTATTGTGTACCATGTGAAATAATGGTATGGCGTAGTGTGTACCATGTGGTATAATGGTATGGTGTACCATGTGGTACTATAATGGTACGGTGTAGTATGGTATACCACACAGCAGAATGATGGTGTGGTATGGTACTTGAAAGGTTATATTATGTGGTATTTTAGTCGTCGGATATACCATTACTTGCCTATCTGCACTATCTGGTGGGTGGGCTGTGGTCCAGCTGTGAGCTGAACTCCAGATAGAGGGACGTTCCCAGCTGTCATCACACATGATCCCCACCCAGGATACCTACCGTACCAGAGTCCACCATCCACCAGGGCAAAGAGACCAGGAACAGCTTACATAACCAGTGATGCTGACGAGACAGGGTCAGGGAGAGTAAATAACGTCCACAGCTTACAAGAAGTAAAGATGTTACCATGACACAGGAGACTGAGTATTTGTGCCTCTTGATCTATCACTACGTACAGCAAGACAAATAAACGATTACATTACTTAAGAACTATCATCGACTGTATTTCTGCCCAGTCATTGTTCACTAAATCAGTTCCTTAAATAGAACGCAGCCCAGGAGGACGGGGGTGTTCAGCGGTAGAGGAGCAGCTGGACAGGTTTCTGTTGGTCTTCACAATGTCTACAAACCTGACCAGCCCTTGTCCAGACTGAGGACTGCCTGGAGCGTTGCTCTAAGGAGGACGGGGGGCAACGATCAAGCGCGACGCTGGAAGATTTTCTAGACATGTCTATTTACAGCAGAGGTCAAGGTTCACATCAAGGTCTCCAGCCCAGCAGCTAGCTGGATCAGCAAATGATTATTTTCTGCAGCAGGAATGGATAACAGTTGTGGCTAACGGCAACAGGAGGTGTGTGATGAACAGGACTTGATGTAAAATGATTAAATTGTGTCTTGCACAGTTTGCAATCCCATCATGTTTGTTTTGCATAATCTTTGTTCTACGTAAGCTTGTCTTTGAGTTGGTTTATGTTATGACGTCCAGATAGTTTACTTTCAAGTGCATGTGACATGTTCACCAAGCAAAAGTCTATTTACAAGTAAAAAATGAGTACAAAAAGATGCATCTCTATTGATTGAGTGATGTTAGTCCTAAATGCTACATTGGTAGTCCTCTAGCAGGTAGAACGGTGAATGAGCAGTGAAGGGATGTAGGTTGCGTACCAGGTCTGACCGGAAAATGATGGAGTCCCCATCTATGCCTCCCTCTTCTCCCCTGTCTTCTGGCTGCTTGGTGTGGGGGAGTCCTTTGTGCCACAGGTCATGGGGCTGGGGGTGTAGTTGAACGGGGGGACTCTGGCAGACTTGCTGGGGGAACCCTGGCGGAAGTGCACCCCTCCAGACACAAAGCTGTCGGTGGTTCCTGTGGAAACGGAGCTGTGGCTCCTTGGGGATCCCTCTGAGTCCCCATCATGCAGGACACTTCCTGATCCATTGCTGACCTTCCTCAGCAGGGACAGTCTGGAGGCATCCTCAGAGACCATTGCATCTGTATCAGCCTTGGCGGAGGTGCTGGAGTTGGTCTTACTTGAGAAGTCTTCAGTCTGGACGATTGCATCGCTTGTTTTTCGTGAGGCGAGGATAATGGTGGGCAGTTTCCCTGGCATAGCTGCAGTCTTGGGCTTCTCCTCAGGAGAAGGTGCCAGGGGCAGCGCCGTAGCTGGCAGAGTGGTTTTCAAGATCTGCGGCACATCCTCGTCCTTAATCCTCCTCCAGGTGACTCTGTCACTCAGCCGGCCTCCAGACCTGGGTCCTCTCTTCTCGTCTTCACTCTTGGCTCTTCCACTGGAGTCTGAGGAGGAGGATCGGCCCGAGGAGCGGCTGGTGACACGGCTCCAGACGTTGATACTGGGAGATGAGGCGTGTCGTTTGAAGGAGTCCTTTTCCTGCTGTGGCCTGGCACCAGGCCCCCTGGCCGGCCCAGATCGCCGCACCGCCCTGCAAGGGCTCTCTGAGCTTGTCCTCCGGGGCTGACACCTGGCCGATGCGTCCTGCTCCCCAGAGCCAGCTCGAGTGGCAGCCGGGCTCTGCTTCAGACGACTGGGGTCCGGCTGGGCTGTTCTGGGGGCCGGAACTTTACCCGGCATCCTCCTCGGGCCCTGCACTGCTGCCTTCAGCTCCTGACAACGAGATGAGCAGAGGAAGACGGCGGCTGCTGCTGGACGTCCTCTGCGTGAGGCTCCTTGTGGGGGGGGAGTGGAGTGTGTGGTGCTCTCCCGTCTCAGCATTGTTTTGGATTCCTTGATGAACGTGAGTTGTCTCAGGAACCCATTGCGATCAGTCTCATGTCCACTCGAGTGGACAGAGGTCCCCCTGACCAGGTCCAGCCGATGGGCAGGGGGGCCTCGTTTCCCCGTCACATGGAGGTTTGGTCTACTCATGTTGGTGGGCTGGTTGGTTACCAATGGGGATATGGCTCTAGGTTGCCTTGAGCTTTGCATGAATGGGATTCGAACCGGAGACTTCTGTGTTTTATGTACTGTGGACTTTTGTTCTGGACTCAGGACGGGAGAGCGACCCTTTCTCTCGGGAGGACTAGTAGCAGGGGGGCTACTTGATGGTGTCGAGCTCTTCTTAGGAACACATTTATTTGTTTGGATTGGAGAGGTGATCTTTTTCTGTGAGTGTTTGGATGGAGTAGAGCTTTGTGAGGAACCAGAAGAAGAGCTTTTTGGAATCCTCGGTGGAGGAGTTGAGCTCCTCTTGGGAAGAGACCACTCCATCTCCTGGGGCCGTCCAAGTCGGTGAAGGCTCTTTGACCGGTGTTGGGCAAGTTCTGGGTTCTTTGGAGCGTCTGTCTTTGTTGACACTTTATTTGGAGGAGGCCTTTGTGATAGTGTTGTCTCTTTTTTAGGTGTGTAAATCACCGTTCTTCCTCTGAAAACCACAGGAAGGTTTGCAACTGGTTTACGCTGAGCAAAGTCCAGAGGTTTATTTGGCTTTTTGTCTTTCGCAAACTTCTTTTCCTTGGGTGTAAAACTTGATGTGGACATGAAGGAAAGAACTGATTCTGTTTCTTCAGATGAAGGCTCTTGTGACTTTGATGCCATCAATCCCGTGACAACAGAATTGGCTCCTTCTTGTATCGCTCTCCACTCAACACTGTTGAGATCTGAGTCTTTGTCAGATGCCATGTCATCACTATCAAAATCCGGATCCATGTTCCAGCTGAATTTCTGTGTGTTATTCTTTTGATTCTGATTCTTTTCTGCTTTCTTCTTCCTGGCAGCCATCTTCCTCCTCTGCTTCGGCATGGCAGATGTGATGCACTTCTGCAAGAGGTCATCTTCTGAGTCCATGCTCACTGAGCTGGGTGAGCTTTGCACTTCATATGGGCTGTGGAAGTTCTTAGGCCTTGATAGTAGTGTCAGGTTAGTTTTGTTATGTCTAGTTTTTGTCCATATCTGCTGTGATTTAGATTGGTGCTCTTCAAACTCTGCATCACTGAGTGAACTCAGAGAGGAACTGAGGGAGTAGCAGGATGGAGACTCGCTCTTCATCAGGTTCTGCTTGATCCTTTGAAAGCCTTTGGGCTCGCTCTGTTGCTCTGTTCTGCCGATGTTGGTCATGCTTCGGGAGAGAGTATTTCTACTCGCTTCTCTTGTCTGTCTTCTTCCTGGTCGTTTTGTGAACTTGTCTTCTCGTTCCTTTTGATCATTGTAGCAATAGATGTCTTCTTTAGTATGGGATGTATGACGTGATGTTTGGTTCATCTCTGGATTTTGTATAACAGGAAGTGCTAGGACCTGCCCCTGACGCTGCCCTTGTTGATTGGGTGACTGATCACGGTTCCTCTGATTGGTGACTCTGTCAGTAACTTCTTTACTCTGCATCAGCAATTTCTGAGTCGGGATGACATGTTTGGTTGTTCTGCTCATTTGGTTGACTTGTAGGTTAGGTTGGGAATTTACCCTATTGGTCTTATGAAAGTAAGAGAATTTTCTTAAGTCGTCAATCCTCTTTTCCTCATCGTCTACCACTTCCTGGTTCACGGTATCTCTGGCCCTCCAGTCCTTGGCTCCTTTCTCCTTCACTGGGTACTGAAGTGTTTCATCACTTAAAGAAGTGGTGCTTGAAAAGTTGACAGGAGTACCTTCTGCAGAATCTGTGAATGATGAGTCATCAAGTTGAATTTCCTTCTGCGTCATGACGATCCTCCTTCCTGAGGGCCTCTGGCTACTGGAGTGTGGAAGCATCATGTACACTGGAAGCTGCTTCTGCTTCTTGTTCTGAGAGTTCAGAAGATGAGATGGGATGCTGGCCATCAGTGATGGCCTGACCTTCCTGAACTTTGATGGCATTGCTGAGTTGATGCATTCTTTTAGGATTTCTATGTCATCGTCTGAGGTCGCCTCGCTAGACCTTTCCCCATGATCCCCCGCGTTGTCATCATCATTGGCAAATGGTGGGTTCTTGTCATTTTGCTGGAGCAGAGGAGTGAGTTTGAGCTCCACGTCCTTCTGTATGTAGTGCTCATGAAGGGGCAACGCACTCAGGCTCGAGGCACAAGAGAAGTTTTCAGTGGGCTTCTCCACAGTGAAGTAAATCATGGTATCCAGGTCAGGAGGGAGGTTGAACCTCTCTTTGAAGTCAGCAATCTCCAAGAACTTGCGCAGGCTGCTTTCCCACTGTCCTCCACCACTCTGTGTTTCTGCAGTGTTTGGCTCCACACAGCAGGGGGTCTTACTTCGGCTCGGAGGCATGGTTTGACCTGGACTGTCGGGGAGATCACTAGGGCTGATGGTTCCATCGATCATCTCGCTGCATGGGTCACTCTGAATGGAGCTGGCGATGGAAGGAGAGTCGAAACTCCCCAGAGAACTGAGGGAGCTGCAGCGACTCATGACCAGAGGCGTCTCGTGGATGTAGTTCTCTGAGGAGCTGGACGGAGATCTGTCTTCCAGTAAGGCTGGAGACACACCGCGGGAATATGCCTTATCCTGTTTGGAGGGAATTTCAATGGGATCGGTCTTGAGCTCATCCTTGCTGGGGTACGTTTTAGAGTCGGTCACCAGCAGCTGGCTGTCGCTGAGATCTTCCAAGGTTTCGTCTTCTGCAGTTCTCTTCACCACTTCTTGTTCTTCAACCTCAATAATCTCCAGCGATGAGTCGCTCTCCAGCTCATTGTCACTCTGACTCTGTCCGTCCAGCGGCCCTTCCCCAGAGGAGAGTGAGGACAGAGAGCTACAGCGGGAGAAGCAGATGGGTGTGTTCTCCACCGAGTACTTCTGCACCGTCTCCATGGGTCCGATACTAGGGCTTCTGGCTGAACCGATGGGAGAGAACTTGGTTAGACTTCCCCCTGTGAGCACGGTAGGAACCCAGGCTTGCCTCCTCATGGCTTGGGCCGCCTGCACATTGATAGTCGTTTTTGCTACACCGAATTTAGCCACACTCTGAATCAGAGGAACATGTTGATAGGAGGGGGAGAGCTTAATTGAGGCCATGCTGACATCAGAAGAGACTTTAGTCGATGCACTTGTTGGGGTGTGAGCTGCCGGTTCCTGCTCTACATTGCTAGCATCACAAGCTTTCAGCTCTTTGTTGTCCATAGAATCTCTCTCTGGAATAATTAGCAGGTTGGGTTTGCTCATGGCAGTAGGCCCAGCATTAGCATACTCCTGACGGTTAGCATATTGCTGATGATTAGCATACTCGCGATGAACAACATTAAGATCCAGCTGATTAGGTCTCTTGTGTTGCATGGTTGCAGTATTTGCTGAGGGGGCAATCTGGTCTCTACTCCCACAGTAGCCATCGCTAGTGCTCCCACTGTTCAGGCTGTCTGTGGATAGGCTGGTGTGGGCAGCCTTGAGGCGTAGGAGAGCATGGGCTCTGCTGAGGCGATCTCTGTGGGCTGAGCTGCTGGTGTCTGACAGATGGCAGGGGGAGCAAGATTTCGCCCGAGCCTCATTCAGTTCATCCATCCCATAGGGCCAGTCGGCAAAGGGGTCCTCAGAGCTGAGACTGAAGCTGTCCTCCGAGGACGTGTGCATGGTGATGTCCTCCACCAGCCGGTCAATCTTTGCCACCGTGTTTGTGATCTTCTTGGCGAGTGTTTCGGCTGCAGCAGACACAACGTGGTCATGAGACGCCTGCCTCTTGACAATGGTGTGTGGCAGGTCCACCTCCCGTTCTGCTTCGTTGTCTTTCTTTGCTGCTTGGCTTTGGAGGAAATTGGAGTTACTGAGGAACATGGAGAGCATAGAGAAGCTGCCGGTGTCTAGACTGCTTGACACATTGGGAGCTTCATCGTCATCAAAACAACCAGAGTCTGAGGCATAGTCTTTGGCCAGGCTCTCCATGTGTCGCAGAGGCTTGTTGAGGCTCAGATGTTTGGGGCTGGGTTTGTCCAGGGTGTCAAAGGTCTCTGAGAGGTGTTTAGCATCAAGTTCCGCCTCCAGCGCCTTCTGCTTCCTCATGTAAAGGGAGGGCACGCAGGAGCCCGGGGAGATGACTGCAGTGTCTTTGTACTTGAAGGGTCGGTTGGAGAGCAGGTTCCTGAGTGCGGCGGCGCTGCCCATGGCGATCATCTTGTGCTTGGAGTGGATGAGGTTGCGCAGCATGCTGACTGCCCCCAGATCCCAGAGCAACTCCTGGTCCCTGGAGCTGCGGGCTGACAGGTTCCACAGGGTCCCACAGGCGTTACTGACGATGGTCAGGCTGTGGGAGCGCAGATGCTGCAGCAGGGTCTGCAGACAGCTGTGGTCCCGGAGGATTTGTCTAAATACCAGCAGAACGATAAAATATAGCATTAATGAATTATTCAATATAAACCAGAATACAAACATAAAATTCAGGTAATGTAATGAATACTGTTAAATAAATAAAAAATCTGATAATAAATATTAGGCTATTACATTTACAAAAGCAACACACTACACTTAGGTCAAGTGGTATTAGTCAGTGAATTCAGATGCTTGGCTTTAATGAGCATCTTAGCAGGTTAGGCTTCGGAAACCACCAATCAAGACCAGCACCCACCCACTGGGAGACAAACACCCCAACCACAAGACCATCCTGTCACTCCGTACTAGAAGAGTCATAACTATTTCACCCAGCTAACTCTAGTTTCATAATCATTAACGATACTTTCCCCGCTGCAAGCCTAAGCCTATAACCTTTGACCCTAACCTTCGCTGCGTGTACTTAACCCATCTTACACTAATCCTTTAACCTAAACCTCAAACCTAACCTTCCCTTGGCGTACATAACCCATTTTACACTAATCCTTTTACCTAAACCATTTTACACTAACCTAACCCAGCTTACCCTAAGACTTTCAGCTAACCTGCCAGCCCCCCTGTCTTTGTATGCTGGGCCATTTTTTAATTTAATGTCATTGTGAATTTTATCTATACATTAATAATACTCATTTAATAAAATCTTCCTTGGGCGTACCTAATCCAGTTTACACTAACCCTAGGCTCTTCATGCGACCCGCGCGGTTCAGACTTGCCTGTAATCTTCTCGTGTAGCGATCAGGCTGGAGACGTTTCGAAGTATCCCTCCTCCACTCTCGATGATGGCCAGGGAGTTGGTCTGACAGCGGTAGGTGAGCGTGCTGACCAGGAAGCCCAGCGCCCCATCCACTGAGCAGATGGACACCTTGTTCTCCACGCTGTGGGCCGACAGGTTCCACAGAGCACTCAGTAGGCTCTTCAGAGTCGACTCCTGCAGGGAAAATGGCAACAATGTTACAGAATCCCAGAACCCTTCAACATGAGGAACTTAAAGCAGCGTAGCTGAATAGGTCTGCCAGGCTTTGTTGGAGCTGTCATCCTGTATCAGCTTGCTGCTTGGTTGGAGGTGTGGCGTTACTGCGGTGGCCTGAATATGTATACATAGATAACATAGACCTATATAATATAATATAATCAGATAAGAAAAAAGGTATCTAAACTCTATAATATACAAGTAAGAAGTATGATGGGACTCATGGATGTAATCATAGGTTGTTTTATCGGGACCAGAAGGGTGAACATGGGTAGTCACCTTGGTGGCCTGCAGAGCGCAGGTGATCAGAGCCGGGACGCTGCCAATGTCTCTGAGAACCCTCTTACTGCTGATGTCTGCCCTCCAGGACAGGTTCCTCAGGATGCTGGAGACCACCTGGTGGAGCTCCTCGCTGTCCGACTCCAGCTGGGCCACCAGTGCCCGGAGGCAGCTTTGCTTGGAGCACAGAGTGGCCTGCAGAGAGAGAACGTTCAGGCTTCACATACTTCTCGTCTTCCAGCGTTACTGCTTCCTTTCTGTTGACCATCACCATCATTTAGCACCAGACCCAGCCATCAACGGGTGACTGCTTGATTGGTGATAGATAACAGAAGTGTCATTGTTGGGGGAGTATCCGAGAGAGAATATCTGTTTTGAGATTGACAATATCAGCTGCCACCACATCCACTATAATGAACGTCTTCATTCCAGTGCAACTGAACTAGTGTCATTTGTTTGAGTCCAAAGCGTATAGACCCATTGCCATGCCAACATTAAAGAGAGTGACATACAACATACGCTTGCTGTCTGCCTCTTGGCCCGATGGGCTCGGTGTGAGAGGACTTCCTGGTTCTCACCTTGTTGGCAACGTCTCCAAAGGTGAGGTTGGTGAGGGCCATGCCGGCGTAGCGCCGCAGCGCCAGGTTGATGGGGTCGTTGAGCATCCCGTAAGTCTCCTGGTCCAGGTGGAGCAGGTCGGCCACCACCTGCAGAGCTCCTTGAACCCAGCAGAACACGGCAGTTAAGAGCTACACCCTGATGGAGGTCTGTGCTGAGTGTTACACCCCTCATCAGTCAGAGTGAGGCTGAGAACCAGCAGAGCACTCAGTCCACACCGGAGCAGCTCCAGCAGCAGGTGAGACACGGTGATAAACCAAGTGGACAGAGACGTGTATGTATCAGAGTGAACACATCGGCACATGTCAAAAAGCCTCTAATTTCTTCAACAAATGCTTGTGGAAAACTACAGCTACATAATCACAAATCAGAGTTCTGTCTTATGTTGTTGTTCGTTGTTGTTCTATAGTGTTCTGTTCTATTGTTGTTCTTGAGTGTTCTGTTCTA
>JAOPUH010118594.1:38317-54431 GCA_027123175.1 Urophycis cirrata | reverse complement strand
TTATATTTTTTTTGTTTTATATTTTTTTTGTTTTATATTTTTTTTGTTTTATATTTTTTTTGTTTTATATTTTTTTTGTTTTATATTTTTTTGTTTTATATTTTTTTTGGAATACACTTCTTAATACACTTCTTAATACACTTCTTAAGACACTTCTTAAGACACTTCTTAATACACTTCTTAATACACTTCTTAATACACTTCTTAAGACACTTCTTAATACACTTCTTAATACACTTCTTAATACACTTCTTAAGACACTTCTTAAGACACTTCTTAATACACTTCTTAATACACTTCTTAATACACTTCTTAAGACACTTCTTAATACACTTCTTAATACACTTCTTAATACACTTCTTAATACACTTCTTAATACACTTCTTAATACACAGCACACATTTTTATATTTTTTCGACTACTTCTTAAAACACAGCACGCATTTTTATATTTATTTACATGGCAAGACGCTTGATGTAGTTTGCAGTGAGTTCAAATGGATGTCGTGTTGGACATCTTGCCTTTCCATTATTTTCATACTTGTGCACTGTAATCAGTTGATTGTTCCGTGTAAACTGAAGAGTATGTTTTACAACAGAGGCACATTTCTCACCACGACTACATGTTTTAATATATGTCTCAAGCTCCTCTCTAGCATGTGAGAATCTGCACAACTCTGCAAATTTACATGTTTCATTCTTCAACACAAATTTGCACATAAAGATCTTCTTGCTGCTAACATCAACAGCTTGCTTTGCTGGTGCAACAGCTTGCTTTGCTGGTGCAACAGCTTGCTTTGCTGGTGCAACAGCTTGCTTTGCTGGTGCAACAGCTTGTTTTGCTGGTGCAACAGCTTGCTTTGCTGGTGCAACAGCTTGCTTAGATGGTGCAACAGCTTGCTTAGATGGTGCAACAGCTTGCTTTGCTGGTGTAACAGATGGTGCAACAGATGGTGCAACAGATGGTGCAACAGCCTTTGTTGGAGCAGACAGAGGAGTGTTTGTAATCTTTGGATGTGGCTGTGACTTTACTGTCTTGACCTGTGGAATCTGGGCAGGCTCAACATTAGAGACAGTTGGGGTATACTTCTTGGTTGGGGTCTCATACTTTGGCCAAATTTTCTTTCTGTAAAGAAAGAGTGGTTGTTTGTTGGTATCACTTGCCGGGATTACATTCTGAAGACATTTCTTGGGTTTCTTGGGAGAAACAATAACGTGTGGTGGTGTCTTGGTGATGATGTGCTTGTAAATGCACCGAGCTCCCCATTTACAGTAGCCATTCTCAAAGTTAAAGCAATTTTTGTTGACAGTAGCTACTGGAGATCCAATGTGAAGTGTAGATAGTTCTCCAGGCTTTCCAAAATCAAGGGGCAAGTCTGGGTGCTTATGATCCAGCTTTTTTTGGGTGTAGTAGGGGAAGCGAATAGTATCAGATGTATTGAATACATTGACTGGGATAAGAGTCCCAGCCTTCTTCCAATTACAATTGATGAATTTTTTCCCAGCCCATTCCGCATCCTCCTCCTTCTCCTCCTTATCATTGGGATCAATGGTGTACTTGTCAGTTTCAGTATTTACCTCCCAACTAGGCTTTGTGAATCTGTCTTTGAAAATAAGAGAAAGAGCATAAGCATCAGCCAAATCCTCAAGTGTGTGCCCAGGTTGTACTGCTTTTACAGGAGCAAAGTCATCTACATCAATATAAAAATGTGTATCTTTCCTCACATCTTTCCTCACATCTTTCCTTTCACCATCATCAGTAGAATGAATAGCATATTCTGCTGAACCATCCTCATCAATAAAGTACACAAGAGCACCCTCCTCAGCATTCAAAATATATTCCTGTTCTTCAAGTGAAAGGTCATCTAGATTAAAAGAAGACATATTGGTTGTTTTAAAGTGGTCTTACACCAAGCAAATAAAACAGTAGATTGTTTGGGAATTAGTATTCACTAGCAACGTAGTCAAGCCACCCAAATTCAGTACATAAACAATGTACGCTCAATTCCACATAAAATGACGCTAAGATGTATCAATTTCTAGTTTAAACCAGTATTAATTGGTTCTTTTTATGCATATTATGGGTTAAACTAAATAGCTCAAATATACCAGTTTCTATCAAATATACCATCCATCCATCCATTGACTTCCACTTATCCGGGGCATCAGCCTGAGGAGAGAAGCCCAGACTTCCCTCTCCCCAGCCACTTTGTCACCGATTATGTTCACATGCAATTGAAAGTACAAATATTCATCAAGTTTATACTATTAATTCAGGTGTAGACTTCTGTGTGCTCAAAAAGTTTACTCTACATATTGGACATGTAACAGTACCATGTGTTAGCCAATTGGAAATACATTTTTTATGAAAACTATGTTTACATGGAAACTCTAATCCAATTTTCATAGGATCCATGCAAATGCAACAGTCTGAATCCAAATCAAGTTTTTTCTGTGATGTTGCTATAATGCGACAAGTTTGACTTTGAATCAAGTGATTATAGTACCAATATTTAATAATAGTAATAAGTATTGACATTACCACCTTGACCACTATGATAATGATAAACGTTATTGTTGTATAAATAACAAAATTATGTGGAACATTTGTACTTTTATCATTTGCGTTAATGTGTATATCTGGTGAATTGGTATGACAACCAGAAAATAACATAAATAACAACAATAGGATTCCATCCATTGTGACCTTTTTACACATACTACTATACACATGCCCATCAACTTGTCAATTAAACAATATTTTTATTGTTTAATTTAGACAATAGAAATTGCGAGCATGTCTGCTCTACATATTGGACATGTAACAGTACCATGTGTTAGCCAAGTGGAAATACATTTTTTATGAAAACTATGTTTACATGGAAACTCTAATCCAATTTTCATAGGATCCATGCAAATGCAACAGTCTGAATCCAAATCAAGTTTTTTCTGTGATGTTGCTATAATGCGACAAGTTTGACTTTGAATCAAGTGATTATAGCACCAATACTTAATAATAATAACCACAGTGAGATAAATAATTGTTATGACACTATAAACTATCACTGCATCTATAATTATACTCCGAATCTTAAGGGCAATATTATCACTGGCATCATAACCAGAAAAAAGTGCAAATACAAATAGTAGTCTAAACAAAGATCCACTCATTATTGGGACCTAAGGTATATATTTTACACTTATTTCAATCAGTGTGGGTCCTCACTGATAGATTGTCTACACAATGGACACAATAATGTTTTAGCTACCCATACTAACATACATTGTGTATGAAACATGTGTTTGCACCTGGGTTGCAACACATCACCCGATAGTGTGTTTAAACAAATGCAGCAATTATCAATTGCATTTGTTATTAAAAATTTGTTGCAATTTAGTAGACATGTTAATTGTTGATTAGTTTGAGAATGTAGCTGTTTCAATCTAGAAAATATAATATATTCGTCTTGGAGTGTTATTTCCAATTCATCCTTTAGACTGTTAAAACTTGTGATGAAATTGTTGTACAATGTATATCTGTTGCTGATGGTAATAAGGTCATCTAGAGTGGAAATATGTTTAAGGTCTCCACTAGTAGATATATTTGGCGAGTATATACTTGTAAAATGTACTGTCATTTTATATACACTAATTACTGGAAATTTAGTTTCTCAAAGCCTGTACAAATTGTGGTCTTAATTATAATGGTGATGGAATATTTCCAGGAATTTTAAACCTACCCGGTGTCAAATTATGCATATTAACATGTGGTGCAACACCAACAATGTCTTTGTGGAATCCCATTGGGGTTGTATTAAATGTAACATTTGCACCTCTGGGTAATGTGATTGGCACCGGCGCTACAATGGTAGTAGTATTTCTTGGCAACAATGTAAATTGCATAGTTTCCTTGGGTGGCAATAATGGGACAACCGGTGTGGTGACTATATTAATCTGAGGGTTAGGACCTGAAAATGCTCTAGAAGTACCAGATGTGGCTACATTAAACGATTGTTTGACAATTGGTTTGTATTCAAGCTGCTGCTTGGGGCCAGAAAATGGGATTGAATAATTACCCCTTGTCATATTAAATGATTGCCTGGCAATTGGTTTGTATTCAAGCTGCTGCTTGGGGCCAGAAAATGGGATGGATGAATTGTCCTTTGTCACAGTAAACGATTGTCTGACAATCGGTTTGTGTTCAAGCTGCAGCTTGAGTCCTTCAAGTGGTGTTGAAATATTATTAACAAGATTATTAATGGGACCTTGAGAGGGTATCTTGATAATATTATTCTTTGTTGTGAATGTTCTTGATAAATCTTGAATCTCCTGAAAAGATAACAATGTGTCGGGTGTTTTTAATATCGGTCTATTGGTAGTTACCATCTTGTATTGAGTTGTGATTGGTTTCTCTTGAATAGAAATATTAATTGGATTTAGCATAGACAGAGATGGTGTAATTTCACGAACACGTTTTGTTTGATAATGCCTATTATCTTTCATAACAGGATGAAAAGGTGTCTGTAAGTTTGTATCTAATGATAACATGGGCTGTTTAATGTGGTCAACAGGAACTGTATTGCATGCTGCCTTAGGAGGAGTATATATACTTATGGGAATAATATTCCGTGGCATCACATCTCCAATAATGTCCAGGGCGACATGTGGCTTTGAAGCATATGAAACTTGCATTTTACTTGGAATAGTGTCTATTACCATTGGGGGGTCAATATTTTGTCTGTGTTTTACAGTTTCAAATGCAGTCATTACAAATTTTGGAAATAAATCTACAGGATTTGTTGCAACTTCTACAGTGACCATCTTTGGTGAGGTCACTGTAGTACTCAGTAATGGTTTGACAATAACATCAGATGAATGATTTTGCAATTCAGGGGTCTTGTGTATTAATCTGGGAGTCTCATGTGGTGTTTCAACCGCATCCACAATACCAAGTGCAAAATCTGGAATTGTAGCACTTTTCACCAGAGCCCTTTCATCTGGTCGTCTAAATAGTATATCCCCAGACTGTCTAGGAACTGTTCTAATCAAATGAGCAAAACTATTCTGAGGTTGCTCCACAACCAATGGTGGTTTTGGAATTTCGGAATAAGATCGTGTCGCCTTTATAATATTAAGTGGTGCTGGCAACCCACCAGCACTGGAAATTTTGTATCCATTAAGAGCTGAACTTATGTTTAATGTCATTTTATCTGAACAAAGACCATACCATATCTTATTAAAATATGGTACAGACTTAATCAGAGTCAGGACAACTAAAGTCTGCATCTGACCAATTATCTGTCGTTAAATTTTCAAGGGATTTACTCCGATGAAATGTTGCATCGATGGCAGCATCGACGGCAGCATCAGATTCAGACTCAGAAGAACCAGACTCAGAAGAACCAGACTCAGAAGAACCAGACTCAGAAGAACCAGAATCAGAAGAACCAGAATCAGACTCATACTCGGACCCGGACCCAGAATCAGACTCATACTCGGACCCAGAATCAGACCCAGAATCAGATCCAGAATCAGAACATGGGTGACATGATGGTGTCTGTGTGTACCCACTGTTGAATGTATTATGAGGAATAAGCCAGAGAGCAGGTGGTGCATTACCATTAGCAGTAGCAATAGTCATATTAATATTATTAATATTAACAGTGTTAGCGACATTGTCGCTAACACTACCAGATGGTGAAGTGTACATGTAAAATGGAATATATTTTAACTTTTGAGACATTTTATTACAATTTTATATTAAAACCTACATGGGAGCAAATGTATCAAGTCAATTTGTTAAAATTACAGAAAAGGCTGTTACTGATGTAGCCTCTAGCTTTATACAATCAAATGAGACAAAAGTAAACTCTAACCAAGAAATTATTATAGAGGGTGTTGGAGGAAATGTTGACATTGGTGAGATTGGTGTTAATCAGACAGTCGACATTGATGTAAAACAGTCTATGGCATCTTTGGCTGAAAATTCTGCCAAAGATAAATTGTCTGCTAAAATTTTACAGGAGAGTAAACAGCTAGTTTCAGGGTTATCATTGGCACAAGCAAATTATTCAGATAAACACATGTCAAAGATTGTTAATGTTTTGCATAAATTTTCTTCTTCAGTGTCACAAACATGTGCTGCTACAGTTAATCAACAACAATCTATAAAAATTAGAGGAATAAAAGGCTCTGTAACTCTGGGTGAACTTGTAATGACGCAGATATCTGGTATCGCCTCAAATTGTGTCCAAACTGCAATGTTAAACAATCAATCCCTCAAAACAATAGAGACTGAACTGACACAATCTACAACACAAACATTAAAAGGTATAGACCCAACCATGTTAATAGGACTACTTGGATTGGGAGTAATTGGTGTGCCTGTTGTAGCAGGAGGGGTGTTTATGGCATATCTGGGCCCAATTATGTTAGTTACAGGAGCAATTGGGCTTGCTGCAAGCTTTGTAGTAAAAAATAATACTGTAGAGTTTAAAGTATTATCAGGATTATATTCATCAAAGACAACTGAACGGGAAGATGTGTCATTGAGATTTTTTAACACAGACAACACTCCATCTTTGGACCAAATTGTTACAGCATTTAAAAATTCAGATGCTATTGCATTTGATTTGGATAGATGTGCGCGAGCTGTATACTTTTATTCAGATGCTAGTGTATTGGACATTCCATTAGATGTTCAAGATTTAGCTCTTGTACCCGTTTTACGCTCAAAAAAAGAGAGCTGTCGAAATGGTGATTTGTACTATGATTCGACATCTGGGCGATTGACCCAGAAATGTGGTTCAAAAGAGTTTGTTATTGCAATATTGGCAAAAAATAAAAGATACACATTTAAACATCCTCACTTGCTAGATGCAGACAATGTCATTGTCGATGTGACATTACCAAATTTAGTGAATATTTCTGGTTACAAAATAAGTAGCTTTGACAAAAGAATAGTTGGTGCAGGGCTTGTGTGTGTTGCTGTTGGAGTTTTACTTATTATCTTAAAATCTAGATCTGAAAAGCGCAAAGTGTAGATGTTATATTTATATATATCTTATGAGATATATATAACTATAATTTATATTTAATGTATATTCTAACCTTGACAACTTTTACATTCATCTTCATCAGGAATGATTGCGAGTGTCTCAACCTTATGGCTTGCCTTTGTCCTGACATAATACATCCCTTTACACCCCGATAACCATGCATATTGGTGAAGCTTATGCATTGTTTGTTTTGTTGTATTTTTCCGGAGAAATAATGTTAATGATTGTCCTTGGCACAAATAGTATTGTCTGTCTGCCGCTTGTCTAATAATTTGGAATTGATCAATTTCATATGCAGTCTTGAAGATGGCCTTTTCTGCATCAGTTAAAAATGACAATGATGAAACACTTCCATCATTTGTTATAATTTCTGTCCAAACACTTGGAATATTTTTACTTTTCAAGCTCAAGAGTTTAGTCAACGATGGGTTCTTAATCAAAACACTTCCACTTTTAGTTCTGTTTGTATATGCATTGGCAGGCCAGGGTTCAATAGATGGAGAAGTCTCGAGAATCGTTGCGGCATTGGCTGTAGGTGCTACAGCCAGCAGATGTGAATTTCGCATACCCTGTCCCACAAGAACCGGTGGCTCACCTCTGGATTGAGCCAGTGCTTTAGTTCTAACAAGTGCCATTGTTTTAATGTGCTTGAAAATTTCTACATTTAAAGCTGCAGCATCCGTACTATCAAAGGGGATCATTCTCTGTTGATATAGTTGGGCCAATCCCAAAACACCCAAACCAAGCGGCCTAAATAACTGTGCTCCCAATTTACTTTTATAAAGTGTATCTGGAACATTGTCTACAAATACTTGAATGACATTGTCCAACATCTCAATCAAGTCACCTACTATATCTGTATCCTTCCAATCATCATAAAATGTAAGATTTAAACTAGACAGACAGCACACAGCAGTTATATCAGTATTTGTTGGCAAATGTATCTCATTACAAAGATTGCTAGTATTAATTTTGTAACCCTGTTGAGTAATGTATTCCGGCACTGCAGAATTTACTGTGTCTATAAAGTTTAGATATGGTTCTCCTGTTCTATATCTTGTCTCCAAAATAAGTTCCCACAATTGTCGTGCCTTTAGCGTATTGGTGACATTCTTAGATTTAGGATCAACAAGCTCCCAACTTAGGTTAAATTCAACAGCTCTCATAAATTTATCAGAAATGTTTACAGCATGGTGAATATTAAAATTCTTTCTGTCAACATCTCCTGTGGGTGTTCTCATGTTAATGTATTCTAAAATAGATGGATGCTCAATGTTCATGTAGCTGGCATAACTACCACGCCTAATTACACCTTGCCTGTATGCTTTAATTAGTGCATTAATTGGGCTCATAAACCCAATAGGTCCTGGTGAAATTAAATTTGGTGCGCTAACACTACTCCAGTCACCAGAGATGCCTCCACCCCTAACAGCGATTCTACTTACTTCTGATGTATGTTGAATAAGACTTTCTAAATTATCATCAACCTGTGTAAGGAAACAAGAAATTGGCAACGCTCGTTTATCTATTACCGTTGTCAAAATGGGTGATGCAAATTTAAACCACCCCTTTATCGCATAATTATACAGTCGGTCATTTAGCATAGTATCGCCTCCACTATAACGCAAACATGTTTGCGCCAATAGTGTAGCCGGTTCCATCTTGTATGTTTGTGAAAAATATTTAAGTGCAGATTCCGATGTATACATAATGTGTTTTAATATTACTTTTATCAGCTCATTACAATTCTGAGATGATTCCCAACCATAATAACCTCATTTTTTTTAAATCGGCAGTACAACACAATTGGATCCGTTTTTAGTATTTTCGGAAGATGCTTTGCATCTTTAATCTGTGCCCCCTTGTACAGAGAATGTGTTGGAACCAGCTCCAATAAATTTATCTTGAAATAATGTTCTGAAAATAATTCTATACATCTGTTGGTGTTGAGATATTTTTTAAGTTCATAGTGAACGCTTTTTCCAGTTAAAACTATATAATTTACAGTTTTGTCTAGGGAATGATATTGTTTTGTTGTAAACTTGTCAGTTGAAAACACTATAGTTCTTACAAGTGTATCAAATCCAGCAATAACAGTTGCATCTGAAATTTCCACAGTTGGTACAAATTGTACCGGGGCACATGTGCCCCTCAATTTACTTCTGAAATGAAGCATATTATAAATGTTCTCAATGATTACATCCATTTTTTATGTGATCCAAAAATATATGACATTCCAATTTGGATGGATTTTAGGGCCAAATTAAATAGATGGATGTGTTTTTTGGTTAGACAATTACTGCTACACTATCATTGGGTTGTCTATATGCCAGTTTATAAATGTAAAGTACTCCGGCTATCATGACGCACATGAGTCCAATCAGAATGTATGTCATAATTTGTGTAGTTAGATTTTTAGATGGGTCTGGTAAAGCACCATTAAGTTGTGATACATAACTATCAATCTCTGTTAGAGATATTGTCTTTGATTGTCCATTGATAGTTAATGTGCATGTGTAAACATCATGACTGTACCATTGACTTATATATGCATTAAATACATTACTATATCCCCATTTACAGGTGTCACTTTCTACATAGGCTGTAAGAAGTGTGTTACGGTCAATAATGTATGGCAGCACAACACCATTCTTTTTCATAACTATTTCCAGCAATGCTGGAAAATAACACTCTGCAAAACAACATAATTGGTTGTCAACTATATAAATGGATGCCTGTTGTATATATGGTTTTGATGTATTAGACCCCATTAAGTATTTATTACTCGAGATACTAATTTGTATCAAAGATAAAAACATGATAATCCAAAACATTGTTAAATGTCAATTTAACTCTAATAATGATGAATCTGTTCATTTTGACGTTAAACTATATCTATACGGTGTATTAGTCCTAATCTGTGATTGTATACAATGCAACACTCTATTACAATCATTATGAATACAAGTGCAGATACAGTATATATACTAATGGAATGAATACTATATTCCATCATTAAATTATAAGTCATAGGCGCATTTATAATTTTAAATGTCATAACTATCTTACTACTCCCTGTACTACTAGTTTCTGTCTTACTTATTGTCTTACTTATTGTCTTACCACTTGCAGTCTTACCACTTGCAGCCTTGTTACTACTTGCTGCCTTGTTACTACTTGCTGCCTTGTTACTACTTGCTGCCTTGTTACTACTTGTCGTCTTGTTACTACTTGCTGCCTTGTTACTACTTGTCGTTGTATGTATCGCCATACTTGTTATCATGATATTGCATGTATATGTATTATTTTTGAGATAGGAAGTTAGTGGCGTTCCAAACCATGATGTAATGGACTCAATGCAATTTAAATCTATCCCTGTACTAGCCTGTTTATAGGTTACATCCTGTGCCACAATTATCCCGTTTTCCATGACTGTGACTGAAATATTTATTGTATTGTGGGTATAGCAATATATTTTACACATCACAACACCAAATACACTTCCGTTTCTCATTATTGTCGTTATTGACATGTCCATGGCTTCTATCCTAGAGACACTTGTACGTGTTCCCAGTAAGTAATCACTATCTGAGACATAGTATTGTTGATATGTATTTGCATCAACTGAGATACAAATTTGTATTAAAGATAACAATATGGTAAACCATAACATTGTTTAATGTCAGTTTAACTTTACTAATATGGAATCTATTTCATTATTAGTAAAGTTAAACAATATAGGGGTTTAGTCATTAATAGAGTCATCCTCAGGTGTCATTGAATTTACCCAAGCACCAATAGGTGGCTTGCAGTCATTGTCCCATGTTGAGATTGTATCATGTGATGTTGGTATATTTTCACCACCAATTAACCCTCCAACAATTGCAATTTTACAGTTGTCTGATGTTCCAATACAGGAAATGTTTCCAACAGTCAATGCCACATTACCATTTTCACCCCCAATACTGGATGAAAATATTGTGTAGGTACTATCTTGTCTAGGACCTGAAAACACTGTTGATTTAATATCAATGGTACAATCGGAATTTTTACCACCAAATCCTGATGCAACATGGCAAATTTTAACATTAGTATCATCCCCATATGTGGACCCAAATGAGGTAATGGTACAGTCTTTGTTTCCACCAAACATTTGCCATGAAATATGTCTAATTCTAGAATTCTTATTGCCACCCATGTATTTGGAATCATTGAGAAATATTGTACAATTTCTATTTCCACCACCAATCTTACCAGCGACACAGTCAATATTGGCGCCATCATTGTTGCCAGAAAACATTGGACTACCAACTGTGATTGAACAGTCAATATTGTTACCACCAATCTTTGTGCCTAAAATATTTGTGTATGGTACCACAAATGGTACATTACATGTATTACAATCTGCTACAGCTGGAATACAAGTATGAGTATTAGATGTGTGCATTTTATAGACTATATTTTTCAGAGTTTACTACAGTAAAATGTCTCAACCTAAACCACTTGCAAGATTAATTGTGTCTGATTTCACATCTAGCGGTTATCTTAAACATATTTATGTTCCTGCCCTGGTAATGTTTACTACAAAAACATCACAATTTGCACTTGCACATTTTCATGCATTTTCAGACATGAATATGATCCAATGTTATGTTGGCTACCCTCTTGATGGTACACGTTATGATGAACGTGAATTGTCTGGTATTTTACCTCAAGCTGTTGGTAAAATTAATGTTAAGTTCCCAACATATATTATGTATAATGTATTGGGTAAAACTGTGTATGATGGACAGATTCTGACAGCAGAAATGCTACATGAGTTTGTAACCGAAAACATCTAATTAGTAAAATGTTATATATTGTTATTTTACTTACACTCATAACATTGACAGTTTTGCTAAAAAAACCATTACCTAATTTTAATATGATTGCTACATCACAACCACGACTCGACACAATTGTAGCCATGATGGTACATGTATTTCCTGAACTAAAACTATTAAAAGTGTTTCCATCCTCAAAAAGTTTTATTTTAGGGAAAAATATGGGAATATGTGTAGATACAGCATCTGACAACACATTGGTATATGTAATTATTCATGAATTGGCACATTACACATCTGGTGACAAGAATCATGGTACTGTGTTTCGCACAGTATTTAATGGTCTTTTAAAGAGAGGCTTTACCCATAGTATATTATTTCCAGAAGTTGTACATGCATACTGTGGCTTTGGCTCATTTGTAATTTAAAACAACACATTTTTGGGATTTATAAATCCCCATATACCAAATGCTTTGGCATATGGTGTCCCATAAACTCCTAAAGCCATAATATCACCTTCCATTCTGGGAAACTCTTTCCCAAGGATGACAACACCAACATAATTGCTTTTGTACACTAGATACCATACAGTTTTATCACCCGCATGAATAGGGGCAGGTGTTAATTTAATATATTTAATGTGTTTGAGTGGTGTGTTTGAAAAGAATAATAGTGGACAATTATGATGGAATTTTAGGCTTGGTAACACATTAATATCTTTAGCATACCAATCACGTGTTGCACCATTATATTTTAAACCTATGGTTGCTGTTTCTTCAATGGTAGCTAGTAATCGATATAAAGCCGGATTCTCACTTCTTGTGACTGCACCATCACGGTTTGTTCCTGTAAAGTATTTCTGCTTGTCAACACTGGAACTATACCGTCTATTCCAATCAACATGGATGAAGGTAGAAATATCTTCAATAAAGATATATCCATCATCAGTCAGTGGGTACAATGTATATTTCGAACCTGAATTTGTATTTATAACACATGGGGTCTGAAAGTGTAAATCAGAAATGGTGTAAATATAAGCAAACTTCCCAGCATTATAGATTGCTTCAATTGGGGCGACATAGCTCATTTTTATTTCTATTTAGTAAAATAAAAATTTTCAAAGTCGATTATTACAAGTTCATAACATGATACATTTAGCATTATTATCATTTCTGGATGGATGGATGTGATATGGTCTATTCATAACAATGGGAACATCTGAATGTTCCCAACATCCGAATGCATTGGTGCCTTTTTTGTCTGTAAGTACTCCTAGTCCAACCAGATTAGGAGTTATACTCTTACAAATTATAGCAATACCAACATGACCGGAATTATCTTTAATATCATAAAGCACTCTTCCATCAATGGTACATTTAAAACTTAAAATAATATTATTCATATTAATACGTTCTGTTGTAATACATAACATTGGATTCCTGAAAAGAACTGCTCCAGACATGTATGTATTTGTCCATTCTGTCCACACAACATCCTCATATTCAGAGTGTTGAAACATAAACCCCCGTTGACCGACTGTTTTAAACAAAAACAATGTTGCTATCTTGGTAGGTATAACAATTGGGAATGTATAATATGCTTCAATAGATGGATAAATGTATAAATTATTACAATGACTTGTAATAGAGACCATCTCCTTAGGAATATAGATGTTTACTCTGTGTTAATATTGTTTTTCGTTTCGGAATATCAGATTCCATCCATGTTCCAAATGCAGTTGGGTTTCCATGTTCATCACTAAACACACCAACTCCCATATCACCTTCAACCAATGGCCCAAACATCTTGGGACAGACTGCAACACCTACATTGTAACTGTTTTCATATTTAATGTCCCAAAGAAGTATACCACTTGTATCAGCTGGGTGTTTTAGGGAAATGGCATCAATATTTGTCAACCTCTTGGTTGTACAAAACAACAGAGGGTAATTGTGATCATCTGAAAGGGTAAAGTTGATGTCTCCATGGTATCTACACCTATATTTTTCAACATCATCCAATAGGTTATAAACATCAGGATGATGGTGCACACTAATGGCACCATTATCAATACCTGTTCCTTTGAGACTGTTGCAATTTCTATTACTATATGTAGCTGCCCAATCATACCACCTTAACATATTGGTATTACTATCCTGGAACACAAACCCATATTTTCCAAATCTTTTAAAAAGATATAATATTCCTGGAATAGTTTTAATGACAATAGGAGTCTGTTCTGCTAAATCAGAAATTGTGTATATATACATGTTATCTGTAGCAATAATGGATTGTCTATTGTACGTTATCATATGTGCCATTATCTTTTAATTATAATGGCAATTGGCTTAAAAATCATGATGTACATAATAAATCTATATATAGATAACTACAGAATAGAGAAAAAAATATTTATATAACGATTCTCTTTAGAATCATTATATAAAGATACAAAAAAAGGCTAAATCAAGCTTTTCACAAAGAGTTCAAGTGGTGCATTTATGTAATAATTGTGATATCTACTTATGAATTGTATTATATTAATAAGGCCAATAGTAATATATAAGCTCAAGAGGTTCAGCCTCAATCGGGTCGGGTCTCATATAATACTCCCATATACCAAATCCAATAGGCTTACTGTCATGTTCAAATACACCAAACTCAAACATTGTGTTGGTATCATTTTCATCAGGTAAATCTTCACCTAGAACAGCCACACCAACATACTTGGACATACAATACATGTTAAATACAACTCTACCAACAATTTCTGATGGATGTTTAAGTACAAGTTTGTTTAGGTCTGTCAGTTCTGTGTTTGAAATGAAAAGAAGAGGACACCGTTTATTGGCATCAACAATAATGTGTTCATTCTGGTTTGCAATAGAAAGAATCCTATGCAAATCATAATTACTGTCTTTTGGGACATCACTATACCAATGTGTTTCCTTGTGAAATTTCACTGTATTCCAATATAGGTCTTTGTATGAAACGTCTTTAAAAACAAACCCATAATTTGCGTGTGGGTACATTTGGTATTCAGTATTGGGGATTGTGGCGATCTTATGAGGGGTTTGGTTATGAAGATCAGAGACAGTGTATACATACATAGTCTCATCAGCAATAAAATTATCACACATGCTAGGATACTTGTTTATAAAACATTAATTATTGTATCATTTAGTAATTGTAACTCAGTGAATGTATATACATACATTGACTTGTTTATAAACACTGGTTGTATCATTTAGTAATTGTTCAAGTAGAATTGGGCTTCATTTAGAATTCGATTCCAATTGGCGGAATCTAATTTTAAACTAATTGGGGTTTTTGGTATTTTTTTGGTATTTTTTTTGGTATTTTTTTGGTATTTTTTTTGGTATTTTTTTTGGTATTTTTTTTGGTATTTTTTTGGTATTTTTTTTGGTATTTTTTTTGGTAATTTGGTTTATGTTGTACACGATGATTTAATAAAATTTAAGCTGAAGTTTATTACTCTGAACATCATCCCCAGATGATGATGTGTATTTTGATGGTCTTGCATAATACTCCCAAACACCAAATCCTTCAGGCTTACCATCATACTCAAAGACACCGAAGTTAAACAGTTTGTAGGTCTCGGTTCTCTCAAACATATGTTCACCCAGGACAGCCACACCAACATACTTGGACATGTAGTGCATGTAAAATACAACCCTGCCAGCAAGTTCTGATGGGTGACTAATTACAAGCTTTCGCAAGTCAGTCAGTTCAGTGTTTGAAATAAACAGCAGAGGACACTTCTTACGAATATCCACAAAGCCATAACAATTATCTTTTGCAAGAGAAAGAATTCTACGCACTTCACAATCAGTATCTTTTGGAATATCATTATACCAATGGATGTCCTCATTAGTTTTCAAGGCATCCCAATGCAAGTCTTTACAAGAAATATTCTTAAAGATAAATCCATAATCTGAGTATGGGTACATTTGGTACTCAGTCTCTGGGATGGTAGCAACCTTATAAGGGGTTTGGTTATGAAGATCAGAGACAGTGTATACATACATAGTCTCATCAGCAATAAAGTTATCACACATGATAGGATACTTGTTCATAAAACATTGGTTAACTGTATCAATTATCAGTATATTACCATTGTTTTAGTACCGCAAGGCTACCGCAAGGCTACCGCAAGGCTACCGCAAGGCTACCGCAAGGCTACCGCAAGGCTACCGCAAGGCTACCGCAAGGC
>JAOPUH010118594.1:8445-25826 GCA_027123175.1 Urophycis cirrata | reverse complement strand
CTTTTTAGAAGGGGACTTGACCATCATCTTTTTAGAAGGGGACTTGACCACCATCTTTTTAGCAGGGGACTTGACCATCATCTTTTTGACAGGGGACTTGACCGCTGCCTTTTTGACAGGGGACTTGACCGCGGCCTTTTTGACAGGGGACTTGACCACCGTCTTCTTTAACGACTGCTTCTTAGACCCACTGGGCTTGGAAGCCTTCTTATTTGAAGACGATTTAGAACTTTGTTTATCATCAGGCATATTTTTTATTCCTAAAGATTTCTAAACTTATATAACCAAATTAGCTTTTCTTTTCAGAATATTTAGTTGTAGAAAGTGTAGAAATTATACAATTACAAATAAAGTTATGTGATTCTATACTAGGCTAGTTATATCACGGAATTTCACATCCATAAGTTTTCCTCTATATGTTTCTTTTGGAAACATTGGGAAACCTCCAAGAAATATTCTAGGGGCTGAACTAAGCCAATAAATGTCTGTAGACTCGAGACCAACCTCAAGACTCTTTTCTGAAACAAGACTGCTGTGTCCATTATGTGCCTCAACAAAATTAACAGAAACAAAATTGTCAACCAAGATTTTTATAGAGACACTCTTATCAGGGACAAATGTGTAATTAAATAGGTGGGAATGTTTCCTATTTTTGCTCTTGATTAGTGTTCTTAATTTAAAATTTTCCAAACTAACTTTGATATAGTTTTTATCATTATCATAAATAATAAGAAGAGTGCCACCTGTTGTTGGGCTGATAGTAAATGAAATGTCTATTGGATATATTGCCAGATGATTTCGTAAATTTACTGGAAATCTAGCGAATGTCGTCCCAGGAAAAATACCAAATGTTGTCCCAAAAAAATTTATGTCATCAAGCTTACACATGGCAAATGAGTCATCATTGTCATCATTACCACCTATTGTTAATTTAAAAAATTTACATTGAGATGGAAGTGTTACATCAGATGTGTCTCTATTTTGGTAAATTTTATCATTGTTTAGTTTTAGACATACTTGGGTTTCAGAAAAAGTCAGTTCAACAACAGCCCATTCTTTGTCGAGTTTGCATTTGAACTCGTGTTTAAATACTTGTGCAACATTGGGTATATTATCATGTGTAAATAGACATGTTTCCAATCGCATGCCATCATTGTATTGGGATAAAATGACAAATGTTTGTTTATTTTCAGACATCAAGGACATTAATATCTGGTTTGGAAAGAATGTTTTAATTCTAAATTGTGCAGAATTTGTGGCTTTTAGAGCTGGTATGATTGCAATATCTGCACCATTTAACATTAATCCCTTTGACAAGTTTTCAGATTCAGCTACAATTTCAGGTGATAGTATAATAGTATCTGGGCGTGCCATATTACTGGGAATACCTTCTGGTGATTTACCAGAGAGCTCAATGTTTGCCCCTGTTATTGGGACTGATGCCCCACTTGAGTTAATTTGTAAAATGACAGGTGTCGGTGTAGTCATGAAAATAAACACTATAATTAATATAAAAAATACAATTAAAATCTTTCTAACAGATCTGTTCATTTTAAAATGATCAAATTATATACATATGATATATGTATATAATTTAATTGTATATAGGTTACCACAGATTTACATATTCCATTGCCTTGAATGCAGCAATATCAGCAGGCTTTGTGGATCTAATGATGGAATCTCTAAGCGCCAACATGCCATGGCAAACACATGTACCATGGGTAGCTTTAGTTGCTGGAATAAAATGTGTGTTGATGCTTGACACAATCCCTGGGATCCTATTTAATGTAACTCCTTCATGGATAAGCTTCTTGACAAGAGGTTCTTGAAAATGTGCAAATCCCAAAAGTCCGAGAGATGTAATAACACGGGTAATTCGCTTGTTGTTGTGAGTGTTGGTGTTTAGGTTATGAAATCGCTCCATACACCGGTCTGTATTTTCCAACTGACCTGTATTATCATCAACAAGTCTAAACCCAAGAAAATCTAGGAAAATTTTATATGACACTAAGAAAGCAGTTTTGGCAGCATAGTTTGCCCTGAATGCGGTAATTTCATTATCCGTCAGAGGAAAAGAATTCCTATTTTGCCCCTGTGTCTTCAATGGAAACCACCATTGAACATAATCATGTGCATTTTCCAGTCTGTCATAATTCTGATACCATCTAGTATGGTAGTCATGAATTGTTAAATTAGATGGCATAGCACACGTTCTCCCTGTATAAAAATCGAGGTTTGGAAAGTTGCTTCTGTTATTCATTTTAGATTAACTAAAAAACTGGTGAAAAGTATGTTTGGTACTCGATTTGACTAATCCAGCCACAGCTTCAGCACCATTGGATTCCAGAGTTCTTGAAACTAAATGAGCAATGATTGAAAACATTAAAAGACCAACAAGTTTAAGCTCAGGCTCAATTTCAGACTTTGTCAGGATGGCATACTTTTTACCCAACTCATATAGCACATCATTATAACTTTCCATATTATTTAACTGATCAATTGTAAAACCGGCCATATTTAACCCCAACTTACCAAGTAAAAGTTCTGTACCTAGCAATGTCATGACAAAAACCTTCTTTGACTTGTCTATGGTGGTTGCCATTTCTATTTTGCGTGTTACTGTATTATATTCATACTCTAATTCAGCAAGAGTTGAAAGCTTATTTGGCGGTCCAATGTTTGCGTCTGGATATAATTTTCTCAAAATTTCATACTGAAAAAGAATTTCTGTTTTCTTTTCTCTATCTTGAATAGACATTGGTGGTTGGGACACAGCCTTTTTTACCTTTTTACTTGGCACCTTTTTTTTCACAACAGGCTGTGCTGTCGTTTCATGTGATATTAAGTCTTTAAGAGGTGGGACAATGATGGTTTTTCCATTAGGAACAATAGGTTCACGAGTTTCTGGTTCTAAAACAGATTCTGGTTCTTCTGGTTCTTCTGGTCCTTCTGGTTCTAAAACAGATTCTGGTTCTAAAACAGATTCTGGTTCTAAAACAGATTCTGGTTCTAAAACAGATTCTGGTTCTAAAACGGATTCTGGTTCTTCAGGATTTTTATGAGGTATGTGTATAGGTTCTCGACGAGAACCATGTGCTGTAATTGCAGCAAGTGCAACTGCAACTTGTGTTGCATCGGGTTCAGAATCTGAATCTGTCTCATTGTCTGTAGTATGATGTGGCACAATAAATGCCTCATTTTCTGAGTCATTTTTATTTTTGAGTAAGCTCGAATACACTGTATTTGTTTTCTGAAAAGAATGTTGTTGTGGATTAGTGTATTCGTTATCAACAAAGAACAGTTTTACCATTTTAAATGAAGAATATGTTAAAGTTAAAATGAATAAAACGTTTATAACATTTACGCAGTCGGATAAAGCAGGTAGATATACTCCTGGCGCATGTGCATGTTTTGGATGTACAGCATTCTCTAGCCTAGTTGAGTGCAACAAGGATTCCAATCATGTGCGTGATTGGAATATTGGGACGACACATTGCTGTAACACATTATGTGCAAACCAGAATGTATGTGTTCCTCTTGCAAATCAGATTTGTAAGACGAAATCTTTTTTGTCTGCACAGTGGGATAGGAAAGCGCCAAATGTTAAATGCATTTATAACACAGATACTCTAAAAGATGACATTGATCAAATAAACACACTCATTTCCAGATTTGGTAATAAACAACGATTCATGTGGGATGTGTGTAAAGCGCCACTTGTTGTTAAAGGTAAAAAATATAACACAATACATTTATCAGGTCAAAAGGGTGATCTTTGTCGTGATTGGTATAATGAACAAACAGAACACTCCAAGACAAAATTTACACGTGAATATTGTGTGACACACCCTGATTCTGTAGATTGCAAATGTGCATTGCGTGCAAGAGACCCATTATATTTAGACATCAAAAGGGCTAATGCCATCAATGATGGGTGTTGGTATGCACCATGTGTTGACACTACAAACCAGTTTGTAGAAGAAAATTTACTTCGCCAGACATGTCCTACAATCCTATGTTCATCCATCATCAAGATTGCAAACAATGCTGGAAATGTGAATGTAGATTCGATTAAAACAAATATAGTCTGTGGTAACAGCCCAAAAAAAACAGATGTACCAATAAATATACCAAAAGTACTGGAACCATTGCCAACAACTCCAAATATTGCAATTGCTGGTATGTTTGCGCTCGGTATAACAGCAATGGCGAGTATGTTAATTTAAATCAATAATATAAAATGACAACCAATGCTTGTGGCATTTGTAATGCCCCTAATACTCTTTTTTCCGTCAATCTTTCTTGTGGACACAGGGCACACAAGAAATGTTTCAAAGATACAAAAAATGATGGAAAGATGCATAGATGTTATGTATGCAGTAATGTATTTCTCACAGCAAAAGATAAAAAGTTTCTCGCCGCAACAAATGTAAAGCAGCTAAACAAGACTCTGACTAAATATGGTCATGGTAATACAGCTGCTATTTATTCAGCAACAGCCAATAAAACTATTAAAAAGTTTATTGTTGAATCTGGTTTGCCCATTGAGCATGCGCTAAAGACTGAGATTGAAGCCAAGAACGACAATGGAGTAAAGTTCCTTCTTGCATCTGGGACTATAAATTTTCATACTACCTTTAACAGAAAAACCTTATTAGATATTGCAATTGGGGTGGGTGTTGAAAGTATCATTACAGATATTAAAAATAGAATGGGGATTAAGATTGCACCAAAGTACCATTAGTATATTATTTAAATAAATAATATACCAATGTCAGTTTAATGTCAGTTTATACAGATGCCAATCGTATAAAAGTGGTTAAATCAGAAATGGATATTTTAGATGAATATTTCTCTGCCATAAAGTTGCACAAAAACTCAAATGCGAGTTCTTTATTATAAATTTTAGTACATGTCAAGATCCATGACACTGTTACCACCAATCTACCATAATTAAATATATCATCTATAAATATTTGGGTGATTACAGCACCAACATCAGCTGGTGTGGAAATTGCTGTAGTATTGTCGAGATCATGTTTAGTTCCAATTTTTTTAAGTTTATCATACACATTGTATGAATCAACATTTAATAAATCTGAAAAAAATGTCATCAATTCATTGTAGATGACATATTGCTTATTGTAGACACACATTGTATACGTTTACTCTCATTTATATAAGTGATATTTTCAAGTCTACCACATTGATAATTGTTTCAATGACTTTACAACATCTGTATCTAAAACTTTTCTTGCACACATTAAATTATGTCGAAAAGCTGCATCGTCAATATCATCTTTAGGTCTACTGGTATGGTCTTCTGTATATCTGGGAGGTTTCTTCTTACCAACTCTTGCTACTTTGGGTTCTTTGGGTTCTTTGGGTTCTTTGGGTTCTTTGGGTACTTTGGGTTCTTTGGGTTCTTTGGGTACTTTGGGTACTTTGGGTTCTTTGGGTTCTTTGGGTTCTTTGGGTTCTTTGGGTACTTTGGGTACTTTGGGTTCTTTGGGTTCTTTGGGTTCTTTGGGTACTTTGGGTACTTTGGGTTCTTTGGGTACTTTGGGTACTTTGGGTACTTTGGGTTCTTTGGGTTCTTTGGGTTCTTTTTTAGCTTTTGTAGTATTTTCCAGCGTTGCATACCGCATAGGATTTTCCTCTTTAGAAATGGTACTGTTGAAATAGGTTCTAATTTTTCCAACCTCAGGAGGACCTTCAGGCATTTTAGGAGGACCTTTAGGCATAGATGGTACAACACCACCTTTACCAACTTGTACCACAATTTTATCCAAAAACCTATAGTCGACTCTGTCGGCTCTACCTATTGTTTCAACATAATCTATAAATCCTTTGATGATAGTTTTCTTAATACCAGTACATGAGCCCAGTAATGTAGTTGGATCTAGGTAAAATATGTTCTTTAAGTTATACACCTGTACTTTGTCTATACATGTTTTCCATGGCAGTGTAAATCCCGCCCATTCAACCATACATAGAATTAAACCCTCCAAGTCTGATCGGAAAGAGGGACCATTTCCTGTAATGTGCATATCTCTCCCTGTATATTCCAATGTACCATCCACAAACAAAGATCTATTCATTTTCGGCTCAGAGGGGTGAAGGTCTTTGAAAATTCGTCTAATGAGACCGAAATCACACAAATAAAAATCACCATTCTTGTATAGAATATTATCTGGCTTTACATCACCATGAAAATAATATGTGTATTGGATATAATCCAATGCTGTAATTAATTGATGGATAATTTTACAAAAGAGCTTATCGCTCAGTGTTTCAGGAATTGCATTTGATGTCATCTGTTCAAACACATTAAAATAAGACAATATTGTATCTTTATCAGAATACTGTCTTCCAGATGCTATCACTGGTAAAATATAAATCTTTTTCCTACCAAGAGCGAATGCTCCATACGCTAATGCATTGTGGTGAAGAAACCTTCTGGAATACAGCTCTTCTCCCCACACAACAGGGTCAATACCAATCTTGATGAGAAATGTTCCAGGGATGTCAGATAATGATTTGACATAGTAAAGGTCAGACATTCCCCCAGATGTAAAATAATCCCCACGTTCCCATACAGTTTTCGGGTCAGAAAGGGATGTAACTATAGTGTCTAGTCCATGTATAAGCTTTAGTCTTTTTTTAACTCGTCTCTCTTGAGAACGTTTTATCTTTGCCAATTCTTTATCTTGTACAGACATTTTAAATAATAACTCACTGAGTTAAAATGTATCAATTTGGTATACTGGGAAAAATACAAGTATATGTCCTTATATAAAAAATGACTAGACCTTATTCGAATATGGAAATTTCACATTTATGGGATAAGTTTACAGAAAGACATAGGTTATCAAATATAGCCATAATTCATGCTGATTGCGGTCATGCATATAGACCAAGGAAAAAAAGCCTTAAGGAATTGATGGGGTTAATTAATAAACCCATCGAGGCCAATTGTTCTGTTTGCTATATGTTGGATCATGTGAGCCCTCCTGAGATGAGTTGGGATTTAATGGATACACCAAAAACTAAACAACAGTTGGACGACTTTATTAATTTTTATAATTGGCTATACAATCACATTTATAACCAGCCATGATTTAAAAAAATGTAACTTACATTTTTTTAAATCATTATTATATTTACCAAATTCCTAGATAAACGAGCGCATCCTTGGCACCGATATCCAGAGAACTATTGGATGTGGAAAGAATTTTCTTAACAGCGTCCAGTTTTCCACATGTGCACACAATACTAGCGTCGGTACTTGGGTCAAGTACCAGACCTGCATATGGTGTGGCAACCTTGATTCTCATCTTTGGTGGAACAACCACACGATTGTTACCATCCATAAGCACATCACTAGCATAATGGTATTCATATGATGGAATATAATCGTGTCTACCATCCTGTTCTGGTCTCACAATATAACAATTACCTGCAATTAAAACCTTTGTACCAACTGCTGGGGTTTTGGGAGCTCTGTTGAGACTTGTAATGGTACTGTTGCTACCACGGTTGGTTGAATACTGGGTATGTGGGTATTGCTGATTAAATGGCTGCTGATTAAATGACTGTTGATTCTGCTGAGGCAGCGACTGTGGCAGCGACTGTGGCAGCGACTGCGGGTACTGATTAAATGGCTGCTGATTAAATGACTGCTGATTAAATGACTGTTGATTCTGCTGAGGCAGCTGAGGCAGCGACTGCGGGTACTGATTAAATGGCTGCTGAGGCAGCGACTGCGGGTACTGATTAAATGGCTGCTGATTAAATGACTGTTGATTCTGCTGAGGCAGCGACTGCGGCAGCGACTGCGGCAGCGACTGCGGCAGCGACTGCGGGTACTGATTAAATGACTGCTGATTAAATGACTGCTGATTAAATGACTGTTGATTCTGCTGAGGCAGCGACTGTGACAGCGACTGCGACTGCGGCAGTGACTGCGGGTACTGATTAAATGACTGTTGATTCTGCTGCGGCAGCGACTGCGGCAGTGACTGCGGGTACTGATTAAATGACTGTTGATTCTGCTGAGGCAGCGACTGTGGGTACTGATTCCGATTGCTTAATTGTGCATACATTTGCTGGGCATAACTGTGTCCGGTGGTTGGCTGGCTATTGGCACCTGCTGGTCCAACTGGATTTGAACCACTAGCAAATGTAGTCATCCCGGTTAATCCTGCAGTGTTTGGGAACATTAAGTTGCTCCCAAACTGTGGGGTATTGTTAATTCCAGAAGTTGCCACATTCTGGACATATTGGTTGGGGTACTGATTATAGGATGGACTCGCCTGTGCACTGGGATACAGTGGATTTGGTTGGGCCCTTCTTGCAATTGCATTTTCCAGATATTGGTTTTGGAAATCACGCTCTTGTGGTCTTGCATGATATCTCGTGGTAAAATCAACAGGGGCTCTCTGTTCAAATCGACCATGATCAACAGGTCCACGTGCACGAGCCTTTGCCAGATATTGGTCACGGATATACTGAGCATGTGCAGCCTCATCATCATTAGAGGGAATATCTCTATTTAGCAGTCTGTCCCTGAAGGGTTTACGTGAACCATCTGCAAACTTTTCATAACGTACAGATTCACTTTCCCTGACTTCATCATCATAATGCTGTGGTACCTTATCTGGCACACTATCTTGGGCATTAGTAATGAACACAGTCAATTTCTTAAAACTAATTGCTGATGTAGCAATAGTTAGCGTATCTGCATACTTTACAAAGTTGGAAATGATTGACCTTTTACGACCATTATCACAGCGTGACAGCACAGACTCGGGGTTTGAGAAAAAATACTGTTTGGCATTAAATACAGACACACTATTCTTGTCGCCCTTCCATGGCAAGCTACATCCTGCCCACTCGAGCATACAGAAAATTAAGTTATCCAAATCAGACCGCCTCGAGGGACCATTTCCAGTAATATGCATGTCTCTCCCAGCATACTCTAAAGTACCATCCACATATTGTGTTCTATCGAGATCTCTATTTGCAGAAACCTGGTTAAACTTTTCAGAACATCCAAAATTACCAAGATAGTAATCCCCCTCTAGAGACATAATATTTGCGTTTTTGATATCACCATGATAATACCCAATACTATGTGTATATTCCATGGCAGAAAGTAGTTGGGTAACAAGCTTAGAAAATCTTGAAAGACCCATAGTCTCTGGAATCTCGTGGGTCATTTTTTCCAGGATTGTAAAATATAAATTTTGACTGTTGGCACGTTTAATCCCAGATCCATGAGATGGAATAATATAAATTTTAGTAAGTCCAAGCCCCTGTGCAGCTATTCTCAACTGTTTAACTGTAAAGAATGTTTTATTTAAATCTGCTTCTACACGAACCTTTTTACCTCCAATCTTGATGATAAACAATTTTGGATGAGATCCACTTTGGAGCTTTGCGCTATAAATTTCAGACATGCCGCCTGCAACAATATGTCGTCCACGTTTCCAATTAACACCATCAAATGTAGTGTACATTATATCCATATCTTCAATGAGACGTTTCCTATCCATCGAATGAGTTGTTTCATATGACATTTTAAAGAACACATGATTTATTGATTTCTAAATATGAGATAGCACTTGCGGCATCTGTAAATGGTAAATTTTTAAACTGCTCTGCAACACAAGAAAGTAGTTCTTGTTTATGTGTTTCTATACAGTAATTTATAACAAAAGAACCAGCAGATAGAGCAGGTCTATAGTTGGCACGCATATATTCCCGTTTACACATTTCACAGAAATATTTTTCAACATTAGATGGATTTTCTTTATATTTTTTATATTTTAATAGCTTTAGAAACTTGGCAAAGTGTGTGTCAAACAACATAATATCACCAAGTACAATTTCGTCATGAGGAAAGCATCTTAATATATTGTAAAGCTGTACAGTAAATATAGGTTTTTGCCATTTTCTATATAATCTGTGGTTTCTGAGTGTGGTTGTAATTTTAGTTTCCATATCAATAAATATACGAAGAGGCCATGTGTCAATATCAACATCACTTATAGCCATATCATCAGCCATATCATCATCCATAGTGTCATCCATAGTGTCAGCCATAGTGTCAGCCATAGTGTCAGCCATAGTGTCATCCATAGTGTCAGCCATAGTGTCATCCATAGTGTCATCCATAGTGTCAGCCATAGTGTCATCCATAGTGTCATCCATAATGTCAGCCATAGTGTCATCCATAGTGTCAGCCATAGTGTCATCCATAATGTCATCCATAGTGTCATCCATAGTACTCACTCTAACTGTATCTTTATTATCCTTGGGTTTAGCTTTAACAGCTTTGTCATTTGCCACAATCTCGAGTTTGGGTTTGTTGTAATTTACCGAGTTATATTCTTTCATAGGTCTTAATATAGGATCTAGGATCATCTTCATTGCGTCGTGAAATTCGAGAGTCTTAAACAATACTAAAATATCCCCAAGCTGGTTGGGTCCCACAGATGAGATGCATCCAGCATATGTGACGCTCAAGTCTGCTTTAAATACAGTGTCCTTTAGATAAGACAGTCCAAAATCTATAATGTATGGTCTTACACCATCAGATGGTACAGAAATTTCAATGCCATTGAAATGCCATACATTTACTTTTTCATCTGTTTTCATAATAATAAAATTTCCACCATGGGCATCTCCATGTGTAACGTTAGCAGAATGGATCTCTGCTAATGCACATAATAGATTTATAAGCAAATTATAGGCCTCTCTAAGATTCATGGGATCAGACAATACATCATTTAGTACTTTACCTTTAAATGGTTTCATAACAAGAACACTTTCACATAGCTCTGGGTCAAACAATGTTTTTATCCTTTTGGTAATATATTTACAATTGGATTTGTTCAGATGAGTAATGATAGAGTCTTCCAATTCTATTGAAAAATCTACAAATCCTTTTGGGGAATATTTTTTAAGAATATGCCCATCATCCTCATACATTATATAATTTCTCCAATCAGCAGAAGTCATATGTTATAATTTTAACTGGTTATAAAACTGTTGAATGTTTACAAATTTCATACAATAAAACCATATGTGAACATTATTTACTTTAAAAATCTATTCAGTCATATGAATAGATTTTTTTAGTAATTTACTCAAGATATCTCAAGTTTGGTAAAGATGTAATTCTGGACTCGTTCGAGTTCTGTAAGTTTATTATTGTTGTGAATAGTTTTAGGAGTTTCTGCTGGGGCATCATCAGATGGTACCTCATTTATGTTTGGTAATTTATAATTACCCCAGATGGTCTCGGCAACAATTTTTTTGTGAACCTTTTTAGACTTGACTACAATTGGTTGGGATGTAATACCCCTATTAGTTAGTGCAATAATTAATGCACCCTTTGTCTTGAAGGTAAATTTAACATTATTTTGTTTGGCAAGCTCAGATAGAGCTTCAAAACTTAGACGACTCAGCTCACTCATAGGTAATCTTTTATATACATTTAGTTTTCAAAGTAGTATCTACAGAATCCCTAGCTGATTAAATACATATTTTTGTACCTTTTCCAAGTCTGTAAGTGTAGTGCTACTAGAAATATGTTCAAGAGTGGCTTTTAGTGTTCTTAGATAATTAACATCTGGTGAATGAGAATGGAGCAACACTTTATCCGCAAGAGGAGGGGTATACGGTTCCCATTCATCGTCCATCTGTTCATCCATGTGTGCGTCGTTTGGAACTGGAGCCGGTTTTGGTTCCAGATTTTTTTGTTTAGCAAGACGCTTCTTTGGTACAATGGATGTAATACCTGCATTGCTTAGTGCAGATAAAATAGCTCCTTTTGTTCTAAAGTCAAATACAATGTTATGTTGCTTTGCAAAAGCCAAAAGCTCATCAAAACTTAGCTGTTCTAGAGTGCTCATTTTATGATGAAATTATTCGTTTAGGCGACTGGGTATGCGACTGTTCCTCCCTTGACATTAAGCACAGTCTGACTTAGAGCCATGACAATAAACTCATACTTTTGGGGGTGATCCATCCCAGATCCAATGTCACCCAGACCCTGAGCGCCAATCTTGGCAGATTCAGAAGCATTGGGCACAATCGAGATGTTGCTGAGACGGCCATAGTTTGTAGACCCACATGGATCCACAGACATGAGGTCAAGCGCATACGAATACATGTGATAACCAATAGAATCGGGAATAGCATGGGCGTGGTAGTATGGATTGACATGAGAAAAGTAATCAGCGCCAACATTCTGTAGACGAGCAGAACTCTCATATGTAAGAGTAACATCGGCAATTGGATCCTGTGCACCATTCGGCTCATACTGAATGGTTGTGTCATCAATAACGGGCGAGGCGGTAGTCCAATTGGACCACACATTTGGGTATGTGATATTACGAACACCGAAAAATAGACACTTTACAGCATGCGAGAACCTAATGTCAAAGTTCTTGTTTGGATTGTTGATGGGTTCATAAGTCTGCTTAGGAGAATACTTTACCTGCTCAATGAGCAGATCACGTTCACATGAGCCCATATGTGCCCGCTCCAGGGGATCAGTCAGTGCGAAATTACCCCACACGGTGACATTGGTCAAAACGGGAGCACGTTCGATGGAAACACCAACAACAGGGGTTGACCCATTTCTAGTGTTGGCAACAGGAGCTGCATTTTCCAGGATTAGAAGCTGCGTCCAATCCCTAAAGTTAAAGGTGATTTTTGTCTCTGTAAACAGCAGGGCTCCCATAGGGAGCGCGATACCACTATCACGGGAAAAGAAGAAGGGCAGAGGGAGATTTAGTGTCCTAGACCTTAGGGGCTGGTTTGGACCGTGTGGTGAAATCAGATCATCCACATTTCCAATCATTGTATCATACCCATTTCGCTTGCTAGCACTAACAGTAAATGCAGACCAGAAATCAAGGAAAAAATTGTCAAACCCCTGTGTCGGGATATCAACAAAATAAATACAAACATTTTCAATGAGATTATGCATCAGATTTTTAGTCCACCTGATTCTACCATCATCACCATGGGGATTAGTGTCAAGCAGAGTAACCTCTGGAATTGTAACCCTCAGCCACGAATTCATGAGATAATCACCAGTTCTGGAGACAACAACCGAAAACGTCTCACCAAACGCTGGCTGGCCAGAATGAATATTATGAATAGCAGGAATCTGTGTGAATGGGGTGCACTTTCGAACCTCTCTCATGAAATACGTTGTAGATTTACTAAGAGAATACATGAACGTTTCTTCAAGAGTGCTACCCTTGAGTGTAGCGAGATCAACATATGCTGTTGGCATATATGTAGATGGCACATTAATAGACATTTTATGTATGGTAAATATTTAAACATTAAAATTCTAAATTAAAATGGATTCAATCACTTACAAATATATTATTATTATTGCAGTTTGCAGTTTAGTAGGATTTTTATTTTTATCTAGAACCCCATATGTGGCAGGTATTGTAGCAGGTGCATCACTTGGAGGACTTGGAATTGGGTATCATATGTATAAAAACAATGGTTAAATATGACCAAAAGGTTTACAGAATAAAATGAAGAATGTTATTCTAGATTTAGATGAAACATTAATTAATACTCATAGTGTAAGTAAATTTTCAGATAAACACTATAAACGAGCCAGACTTTTTACATGGCGTCGTATGGGAAACAAGTTTATAGTTATTGCGAGGCCAGGACTTGAACAGTTTTTAGATTGGCTTTTTGCAAATCACTATGTCACAATCTGGACTGCAGCATCAAAATCGTATGCAGACTTTGTTGTAAAGAATTTTATTACTAGACCACACAGGGTTCCATTATATGTTTTTTCAAGCGATCACTGTGATACATCTAGACTAGTGGGATCATCACATAAGGATTTGCGAATTCTATTTCAGCTTTACCCAAATGTCTATACTAAGAAAGACACAGTAATTGTCGATGACAGGGAGGATGTTTGTGTAACTCAACCTAGAAATAGTTATAATATTACACCCTTTTATTTCCTCCAAAGTAACTCTTATATTGATAGAGCCTTAATTAATCTAAAACATAGTTTGCAAGAGTTTTTTAACCCCATGCATGGTATTATGTGTAATAATATCAAATATGATGAATGCTCCCATAGTCATCCCAACGCATTTGCTAAACTTGATGCATCTGCACAGCCCAGTATGGTGACTGACTATGATGTCACAACGTCACGGGGACTGCCACAGAGAATGCTACAGGGACCGGCACATTCAGAGACATCCATCCATCCATCCATTGACTTCCGCTTATCCGGGGTCGGGTCGCGGGGGCAGCAGCCTGAGGAGAGAAGCCCAGACTTCCCTCTCCCCAGCCACTTTGTCCAGCTCTTCCGGGGGGATCCCGAGGCGTTCCCAGGCCAGCCGAGTCCTGGGTCTTCCCCGGGGCCTCCTCCCGGACCTTCAGAGACATATTATCCTGATATCTGGTCCACAGAATATGGCACAGAGTATGGCACAGAGTATGGCACAGAGGATGGCACAGAGGATGGCACAGAGGATGGCACAGAGGATGGCACAGAGTATGGTACAGAGGATGGCACAGAGTATGGTACAGAGGATGGCACAGAGTATGGTACAGAGCCAAATTATAGACAATCATATACTGCCTACCCCAACACATCAGCTGATGACTCGGAACATAAAGCACATAGGTGATCTGCACCCAACACAAACATGACAGTTTTGTATATAAATTTCCAATTAAAATGTCTTTTGTATAAGTTATCATATTTTGTAAGTCTACGGATATACCTCCCTAGTCGTGCTATACTTGAGAAATCAGACATGTGTATGAATGAGTCTGCTGGTGCAATCCTTTCATAATTTTTTCTAGGTAATGGTGACACTATAGGAATGGCACCAAATTTTAATGGACCCCAAAATTTTTCAGTGATATAGTTTGTTTCATTTGCATTTTCAAATGCGAGATATGTAACACACTCTTGTAAAATTGTGCCATACATTTCTTTTGAGATGCGAGTTCCTGTGATTAAACCGGCTATTTTAATGGGTATGAATCGGTTTAACTCTTTATAAAGATCCAACCTGTGTTTAACCCAGGGTTTACCCTCATTTAGATTACTTACTATCCAACACACTGGATATTTCCTACGATTAAACATTACGATATCCGAGTGATTAGTATAGAATTTACCATACCCAATTGATTTGTTTCTGAATGAGAATGGAATGGTACCATCATGCTTAAATTGTGTGGGTTCCATTGAGTACATAATTTTGTTGGGTGGGTTGCCACATTTACCATGCTCCGATGATTCCTTATGATAAACATATTTATTAACATAACCTAGTCTTGGACTTGTTACAACTATACACAATGGTGTACACCAAAAATCTAAAATAAGTCGACCATAGATTGTTGTACATAATACTATACTAATTTTCATTTTAAAACCACTATTAAAATAAAATGACATCGCATGTAATCTCTTGCAATAATAGTATGGCTTCAGCCATCTTCAAGTTATCCACTGACCTTAAAAATAGTAAACATTTCTTTCGGGTTGTTGGATATACACCAAACAAGGCACCAGCAGGTGTTTTTTCCCTCATTGACACAATTGCCACAAAGAAACTGATGGGTGTTACAAGTCGACATATTCAGATTCCTATGGGTGCTATTGTTGATCGTATTGAATTTGTTGGTGCAAATATGTTTTCTGGTGGTAGAATTTCCATTGGACTTGGCACATTCAATAACCCTATTAATTTCCCCCTCATTATTGATGCACCATCTGATATCGCCAATGAACTTGTTGGAGGAATTAGATGCTTTACGTTTAACAACCCAACTGGTGCAAATGAGCATGCTATTGTAACTCAGAATAGTTTTGTCAATGTACATACAACTACCCCTATTACAGGTGATCTGCAGGTAACTCTGTATTATCACATGAGACCTCCTATGCCCACATATTAAACTTATAGAAACTTATAGAAACTTATAGAAACTTATAGAAACTTATAGAAACTTATAGAAACTTATAGAAACTTATAAATGTAATTATATAAAGGTATAAATGTATACCTTTATATTATTAGAATGTAAAATGGCATTCTACTTGGAAGATCTATTGGAGCTATTTAAAGGGCCGTTTTTCCCTAAAAAAACTCATTCATTAGAGCATAATTTTAATGCCCTGTCTATATTGGTAATTACAAGTTTTTTTGTCACAGCCGCAATCGGTAAACCCCAACTGTTTGCACTGATAGGATACCTAAGCTTTATAGCTGCCGTATATTATAAGATGGAATCTGGGAATTTTTCACCACCAGATACACCTAAAATAAGCGGCTTTACACCTTTTAAGCTTGTTGCAACTGTACCAAGGGTTGTAAGCGGTGCAACACATGTACCATCTGGATTTATAAAGAGACCATATGATAATTCTTCATATACTCTTGGTAAAAATAATAAAAAGGTATCCATTGGATTCTTACCTGCAACGGATTCTTATCATGGACTCGGATTATCACGTGTGATAAAAACTAAACAGGATCCAAATAATTTAATTTGGACCAAACATGACAATGCAAGTGATGTGCATCAGCAGAAACATTTAGCATCTACTGTTGAGGCTGGAAAGTATATGATTAGAAATTTTGGGAAAGTGTTGAGACCCCCAAGATACACACCCCCACTAACAAAATGTTCCCATAAATACCCTTGTAATTGTTAACTTAAATTATAAATTATTATAATTTAAGGTAAGATTATGGAATTCATTTCATGTTCACGTCCATCCTGTCAAGGCTGTAAAGCAATCTTTATCAAATGTAACATTCATGAACCATTTGCTTACAGGGTGAATCATATACATACCTGTGGAATAAACACGATCAGCATACATCAATTCAAAACAACTGGGCACAGCAACAAGAAACACAATACTAACAACAGAAACTACCAGTGTTGATAGTCCTAGGACAGTTTTAATAAAAAAATTACCAAGAATAAGTATACAAATAAATGTAATAACAATAATACCAGCCAATGTCACCTGAAATGCGACATTATCAATTACAATAGGTGTCATTTTAAAACTATAATTAAGTTTAAATTTAAGAAATCACTTTTCAAAAGAGATGTCTATATTGTTATACATCTTTTTTGGAATTTAGTGTGCCCAAGATCTAAGTTAGCTTAATTGAGAGGAATCTTTTTTGGAATCTTTTTTGGAATTTAGTGTGCCCACGATCTAAGTTAGCTTAATTGAGAGGAATCTTTTTTGGAATCTTTTTTGGAATCTTTTTTGGAATCTTTTTTGGAATCTTTTTTGGAATCTTTTTTGGAATCTTTTTTGGAAT
>JAOPUH010115640.1:0-10007 GCA_027123175.1 Urophycis cirrata | reverse complement strand
AGCCAGTCTTTTGAATGGCTCTTTGAAATGAACGGATCCCAAAGATCCGGCTCCATCTAAGGAGCCATAAATCCCATTTCTACTATTTAAGCACTGTTCTACCCTGGATTTGAAAGGTCTTGTACCGTAATGTATAGACGCTTTGCGCAACGCTGCATCTGGCACTGCACAAAATGTACATACTTCGATGGTTCCTACTTCGGTCATTTCTATCTGACGGACTTTATTATATTGATACTGCACACACTAACTAAATAACTCAGGGCAAGCTTACCAAGCTGCTTATTTAGCCAGCTTTAATGCAGTACGTAAACGTACTTGACAGCCTCCATTCGCAGTGCATGTAAACAAGGTCCTGGGGCGTTCTGATTGCCAAGTTCCCTCCACTCTATGCCCTACTCCCTAGTTATTGTGCAGAGTACAGAAGTCAAGGGGTACTCGTTGGGTTTAACGGTTTAATGTGGAACACCTGCACACGTTATCAACAGCAGACAGCGTGAAGCGTCCGCACTTTGATCACATCTTTGTTCCTCAAGTCAAGAAATAGGATGCGTATGTATGGCATGCTCACGCAACTAACATTGCTCAAAACAAATTTTACTCAACATAAATATGTTCAAACTCCGGTTATCCGCGGTTTAACACAGTCTAATGTTTAAAAGGTATATTTTTGATGACTTTGGGACTCGCTGACGCGTCACTTGGACAGCTGCCTCTCTTCATCGGTTGAAGAGATGCAGCTGTGTTCCCTAGCCCCCCTACCCAACAGACTCACCAAGTTCACTTTCGGTTTGAGACAGCAAACACTCGTGGGCCAGGTCGCCGATGAGGTCCTGACCCACGAGCGCTGCAGACCGCAGGTCTCCGGTCAGTGACTGGTGAAGCTTCTCGAGCAGTCCGTGAACCTCGCCGTAAACGTTGGTGTTCGACATGACGCCTCAGAGCACCTGCTGAGCCCACCATGAGCTACCCCAACGCCGAGGAGAATTCAGACTGACGCAGCTGCACCGCCGCTGGAGAGCTCATACGTGATGCTGTACGGAAGTTGGATCAGCCAATCAGAAGCCTAGCTGATCAACCTTCCGTATTTCCCAGCATGCTCTTCCGCGCGCGGGTTTGTTTGTATTATTTTGAGGCGTATACTTTACGGTGTGCTGCACAACGGTTTTATGTACGGATTTGTTTTGGTACCCGTTAGCGTGGTCGTGTGATGCATTTGGAACAAGCAAGCAAGTCCCCGTTTGCTTGCGCTTGTTCCAGTCCGGTTATGCCCATGAACGCTTTATAATCAGCCCTTTGAAAAAGCTTGGTAGACGCTGGTTATGTGCATAATGGCCAAGAAAAATCAATTTCCAGAAGTCATTTATTATTTTTCTGTAGACAAATCAAAGATGTCAGTTGATTCATACCATTGTGGGACCTCCATCAACCTAATGGATATTAAAATAAACAAACATGTTCTACACATTTATGGCATTTAACAGATGCTTTTATCCAAAGCGACTTAAAGTACATTTGGCATACAGTGAGAGATTTAATTGCTGCCAATACAGTAAGAAAGTCACCAGAACAAGTTTCAAGCGCTAGGTTAACCATTGCGAGTAGGCCTATACAACATCTGACCAAGTTACAAAAAGAGTGATTAAAGTGCCAAATGTTAAGCTTATTTCAAAACTTCCAGGATTCAATGAATAAAACTTACCCAAGCGAATCCACATGAGCTACAACTTCTGTATGGTGAGGATGCTGTGGACTGGGGCTACCTGGCCCCTGCTGTTGAGGCTTCTGACTACGTGGCTCCTGCTTCAGACTGTAGCTGGGTGGCTTCAGCCACCCAGCTACCTCCTCCAGTAGTTTCACAAGTGACCCTGGATGCTGCAGCAAACAGTTAGCTGGCTGCAGCCACACAGCTAACCTCCCCAACACAGAACATAGTGTAGGTATATGCTGTTGTCGTGTCTGCATCTTGGGCACATAGCGATGAGGCTCCTCCCTTTGTTGATGTTGCTGCTGTTCCTGGGGCCTATAGAGAGCAAGCTGCTGCTGCTGCTTTTGCTGAAGCTGTTCTTGAAGCAGCTGCTTTTCTGGAGGCTGCTGCACTTGTTGAAGATGCTGCTGAAGCCATTCGCCAAGAGGCAGCTGCTGTACGTCAGGCTGCCGCCTATATGGAGCAAGCTGCTGCATTTCTCTAAGGTGCTTCTGAAGCCACTCGCTGAGAAGCAGCTGCTGTACTTCTGGCTGCTGCTTTTGTTGAAGCTGCTGCAGTTCATGCTGCTCCTGGGGCTTATAATGAGCATGCTGGTGCTGCTTTTGCTGAAGCAGTTCTTGAGTCAGCTGCGGTTCTGGAGGCTGCTGCAGCTGGGGCCCATCGCTAGGAGGCTTCCGCTGCAGTCCAGGCTGCTGCATTTGTTGAAGGTGCTTCTGAAGCCACTCGCTGAGAAGCAGCTGCTGTACATGCTGCTCCTGGGGCTTATAATGAGCATGCTGCTGCAGTTCATGCTGCTCCTGGGGCTTATAATGAGCATGCTGCTGCTGCTGCTTTTGCTGAAGCCGTTCTTGAGGCAGCTGCTGTTCTAGAGGCTGCCGCTTTTGTTGAAGCTGCTGCTGCTGTTGTTCTTGAGGCAGCTGCTGATATTGGAGAGCCTCCTGCTGCTTCTGTTGAAGGTGCTGGAGCCCGTTGCGAGGAGGCTGCGGCTGCATTTGTTGAAGGTGCTTCTGAAGCCACTTGCTAGGAGGTAGCAGCTGTACTTCAGGCTGCTGCCATTCTTGAGGCAGCTGCTGATATTGGGGTCCATGGAGAGCCTCCTGCCGCTTTTGTTGAAGGTGCTGGAGCCCGTTGCTAGGAGGCTGCTGCAGTCCAGGCTGTTGCCTATAGTGAGCAGGCTGCTGCATTCGTTTAAGCTGCCGATATTTGGGTCTATAGTGAGCTTGCTGCTGCAGCTGGGGCCTAGAATGTATGAGCTGCTGCTTTTGTTGAAGCTGCTGCTGATGATACCGGGGCCTATAGCTAGCGGGCTGTTGTGGCCATAGTTCAGGCTGCTGCTGGGGCTTATAGTGAGTAGGCTGTTGCTTTTGTTGAAACTTCTGTTCTTGAGGCTGCTGCTGCCTCCAATGCAGCTGCTGCTGCTTGGGAACGGAGCTCGGCTGCCTTTGTATTTGCTTCTGATGAGGACTGTAGCTGCGCTGCAGGTAGGGCATCCATGGCTTCTGTTGGGGAGCAGATCTGGGCTGCCCAGCCAACCCATTACTGTAAGCTGTTCAATACACATATTAAGAACATGGTGTTATGCAATTCTAATGTCATAGCTTACGATTCAACTCACCATTTACTTGGCATTCCTCAGCAAGCAGTAGAGACAATTGCAGTACCCTAGAAGAGAAACACCAGCTTTTTAAATCTGTCCACCGTGATACTGTGCGACATCTGAATGGTGTTAAAAACATACAGAAATTACCATATCAGAAAAGTCATGGTGGATGCCAAGGCGAAGGACAGACACTGTAAACCTGTGACCCTGAAGCAGAAACAACTCCAATGAAATGACAATCAACACAACCAGCTTTGCTGCTGAATGCTATTAATGCTATAAGTACTTTACATCCAATCAGATTCTTCTGTCAATGGCCAGTTTGTAACAAGGTGCAACTCAATCATCATCAATCAACCACTGTTCCTAATTGGTTGGGAGAGCTACATTTAGTTCTATTCACTTAATATTCCCATTAACTGGAGGCTGTCATTTTGCAGATTTTAACTGGAATGAATTTGGACACTAATTACACACTGAAGATTGTGTGACAAATTGATTGCGTAAACAAGCCAACTCATTTGACCACGTGGTAATCATCTCTAGGAATCTGTTCACAATGAAAACCACTATGCATCATGGGATATAGTGTGGAAATAAGTGTGCAGTTGCACAATTTTAAGGTGGATTATGGGTAGGCAAGTAGGCACAAAGTCCTATAGTCTCTGGTAGGCATCACCCTTATAGTGCACTATATAGTGAACAATTCAAACAGGGCATGTGTCTCAATGTTGTGGAGATTCACACATTTTATATCCACCCCGGGCCAGAAGGAATCCTTTATGATTTGGTTAAAAGCTTGATCAGCCCTTTCGATTGATGTCCTGATGAAGTTTTGCTTCGAAACACGTTGGCATCCCATTTTTTAAGCCATGAGTAAATAAAAGGCTTTTTCAATCTTCACCCTCCTCTCGAGTGCCTGGATCCTCCTTTCTGCATTTGATCAGCCCTTTGTATGTCATTTCCAATTCATGGATATAAGCCCTACAAAGAAACCTTTATCCAGAAAAGTTCCTCAGCTATTCAAAGTAAGGCACTAGGATAATTGCCATTTTCATGACACATTGGTCTTAAGATGCATCTCTGATTACCCTAGTTTCATAGAACAAACACATTTGTGCAACTACAGTATATGCCACATTAACCAAAGCAAGATAGCACCTATTAACCATTTGAAATTAAAAATGGTAGTCAAGTGTTCATTAGAAAGCCTAGTTCTCAGGAAATATAGCTGGAACTTTCCTACAGTCAGCCCTGTCTAGAAGTGATCAGGATTCCTGGGAGAAAGACTAGTGGGCAAAATAAAGATGTCGTCCCTTCACATTTTTGCCAAATATCACGCAATTTTCCCAGCCTCGATGTTAGAGCCAGCGAGCCTTGGCACGACTGGTTTGCTGACAAGGCAGCAGTCTTTATGCCATGTAATGGTTTGTCACCACCATTACTTCAGCAAATGTTTGAAGACACATCCCATTGGGATGTGGCACAGGCCAAATTTAAGAGTGGAGGATGGATTACCCATGTTCCAAAATAAGGGATGTTGCTTGTGTCAACTAATGTCTGAAGTACATGCTGGTCATTCAGCTAAAATACATTTATGATTGCTCAATGCAGAAGTGAAAATGCAAAAAAGCCCAACAAAAGCACCATTTAATTTTTTTTTATTTTTCTGTAGACCAATGATCAAACCCTGCATCACTGAGGACCCTCCAGTGATAAACCTGAAAGCAGTTAATTTAGTCAGATTAAACTCATGAAACAATTGCAGTGTTGTAGACTTCACTGGGCAACTTACCCAAATCCACACAATGTACAACTTCAGTTGGGAACCACGTGGAAGCTCCCGTTTAAGCCGAGATCTGTTGTTGAGGGTGCAGCTTCTGCTGTGGAGGCCGCTTCTGCTGTGAAGGCTGCTTCGTACCCTGTTGCGGTTTATGCTCCTGCATGGACATTTCACCAGATGGAGTCAGCCAACCTGGGTACCCCAGCAGGCTGGACAGAATGTGTGGACTATATTCATGTTGACGCTCCGGATTAGGCTGCTTCTGGTGCTGCTGCTGCTGCTGCTGCTGCATGTGACCCTGTTGCTGCTGCTGCATGTGACCCTGTTGCTGCTGCTGCATGTGACCAGATGGGTGCCCCAGCAGGAGGGACAGAAGGTGTGCGTGCCGATTTAGAAGCCGCTGGGCCACACAGTGATCTGGATGCAGCCACGCAGCTATGTCCGCAATCAAGTTGCATAGAGTGGGCACGACGCCATGTTTCTCGTGCTGGTACTTTCCTTGAAGGTCAACCTGCTGGAAGCCATGAGGCTGCTGCTGCTGCTGCTGCTTGGGGCTGTAACCAAGAAGCTGCTGCGGGGGACCGTAGCCACGAGGCTGTTGCTGGAGGCTGTAGCCAAGAAGCTGCTGCGGGGGACCGTAGCCACCAGGCTGCTGAAGCTGCTGAGGGGGACCGTAGCCACGAGGCTGCTGAAGCTGCTGCGGGGGACCGTAGCCACCAGGCTGCTGAAGCTGCTGCGGGGGACCGTAGCCACGAAGCTGCTGGGGCATGGAGCTCTGCCACTTCACTGACGGCTGAAGAATAAAGCTACGCTCCTGGTAGGGCATCCGTGGCTTCAGCTGGGAAGTGTCGCGAGCATTTTGGGGCCCAAGGCTACGCTGCTGGGGAGCGGATCTGGGCTGATCTGCATAGGACTGGTATATGGGAATTTGGACAAGATCTTGTTCATATCCAAGCCACCCATTCCTGTAAGCTGTTTATGACACAAGTGTTAGCACATGGATGGCTTTTCAATGTCATATATGCCAAAAGTTTAATAAAACTCACCATTGACTTGACATCCCCAAACAAGTAGAGAGAATTGCAGTACCCTAGGAGAAATAAAAAGCAGTTTGTATACTGCCATCTTGTTAGCCATTTACAGTCCTGCTCCTGGTTTCCAAACAACCCCCAGCCACCCCAATAGATTACAGCACAAAATTGCTTATGTGACGCCACCTTTACCCTAATCTAGTACAAGGGTATTTAAGATCTATATACCATTATGGCACACCTCCAGAAGCTAGTCCTACTGCAAAACCACTGACAGCATTTCGCAATAGTCAACACAAGCTGGTTACCCAACCTGCATTATGTCCGAGAGACGGCACTGCGAGGGAGCGCATGTGTTACAATACTACATTCATACTTTGACTTGTCGGGGAAAAAACCCCGAATTAAATACCAAATAATCTAACAGTAGGCCTAAACCTCCAAAATAAAACATAATTACCTGATTAGAAGAGCCATGCTAGTAGACAGACAGTGCGATGACTCCGGAGCAACCACTACAATTCCCTCAGCTCAGCACATGGCGGTTCTTTTTTAAACGTCTGTACATCCAATCAAAGACTTCTCTGTCATTGATTGGTTTGAAACATGGTGCAACTCATTCGTAATCACTAATTAGTGGGGAAGCTGTTCCACGTTGCAGTGACGCATGACGTCACTACAGGTGTCGCCCCTGGCATTGAGATGCTTATTTTTTATTTTATTTTTATTTAGTGTTTATTTGATATGAACAGCAATGACATGGGACGTACCAGATGCATTGTTTAAGTGTTTTAGCACAAGTGCTAATTCTCAACACTTGTCCATAGGCAGCTTTTGTGAAGATAGGACAATTAAGATATAGGACAATTAAAATAACAAGAATGGAAAAAGGAAAGACCAGACAAAGATGTGAAAAAAGAATTAATTCAATTTGAGGCAATGTTTCTAAGAAGGTTGTTTTTTTTTAATGTTCCTGTAAGGTGAAGTGAATAAAATGTCATTGCTTCTGGCGAAACAGACTTGTTTTGCCAGACTTATATTTTTGTAAGTATGTTTTCATTAGTGTGTGATACCATGAAGTTGAAGTTGTTTCAGTCAGAATAGGCTGGGTGGTGAACACCCTGTGGCCGCTCAAGCCGTAGCAATTGATTTGAAACCGTAAAAATAAAATGTATGCAGAATATTTGTTGCAAGTTGCATTGCTGTGGGCCTCTGCTGAAAGTGTCCACCGTTATGTTGACGCTAATACATTCAATGTGTTTTAGCGCCATCTAGACCGAGGGTTCTTGTGTGTTTGTGGGAGACAGAAAATGAAACAGATCAAGGTCCACACAGGCCAGGCCATTATCTGTGGGTCTGATGCTGGCTTTTACAACCGCCGATGGGTTCAGTGTCGCTGGAACAAGTTCCACAGAATGACGGCAGCCGCCCTAACAGCTTGATCACCAATATATCGACTAGTTGGGGCTAACGGAATGGAGGCGATGCATGTTGTGTGGTAACCATCGTGCTCATGTAATGCTGATGCTAATGATGTCTGTTTCTATACATTCAATCCATGGACATCCATGTAATAGATCTCAATAACATGTTTCAGTTTCACGGTCTCTGTGACCACTGTGATGGAAAATGAACCCACAGGTCTTTTCCTGCAAGTCAATCTTGTGAGCACTCATACTTTTTGAGCACTTATACTGCATACAAGTTATCTGATTTGCGTACCTGTTTTTTTTCCTATATTTTTATGCATGATTTATATACTTGTTTTTCTCTATGTGTGAATACCTGGGTACAGCCAAAGTGGTGGGCCTCTCGTTTGACCAATACTCCCTGTCGTAATGCCTTGGGAACGAGCAGAGACTCTGTGTTCGTCTGGAAGAGTTGGATAGTTGGATAGTCTATCCTTATCCTAAGTCGTATTTCAATATCCCTGTCTGTACCCTCTGAGTTGTTTACCTTACCCTATAAAAGGAGCCCGCCTACATTACTTGGCGTGCATTTCTGAGAAAGCTGTATCAAGTTTATTGCTCTCTGCTGAACTGTGCCTGTTCACTTGTCGACAACTGAAGAAAAAAAAATATTTTGTCTTAATCTATCACCTCGGTTGATTCCATTCAGCGCTCAGTTGTCGTCTCCCGTGCCAGTGCCCCCGTCTGATGGGATTCGTTTTTTACCACAACACCACACATTGCCAGCTGCTGTTGTTAAACTCCCTGGCTCATCGTCCAACAACAATCCTGACTCAGTTCCATGAGGCTGCCAGAGGAGGGGGCTATAGTGAAGTTTTTGTTTTGTTTTGTTTCCACCACAACAACTTCCGCTGTGGTCACCAACAGTGAGAGAAGCACAATGAGAACATTCAGAGCTTTTGATCACTTTTTACCAGAAGATCACACATGAGCACATGTGAACGAAGAAGACACGGTCTACTTCCGATCAGAAAACCCAACGCCATGCTGTTCCTTCATTCACCACCAAAACCCTATCGTTAACACTGTTAACACCGCTGACCCTGTTTCTCACCAAACGTAAATGGAACCTTTTATATCATGTTTAACTTTCTGAACTAATGCTGTGCGTCAGCCCTCTGAACTCCATGCCACTGTTGTGATGGGGGCTCCTGAATGCCACAGGTTTTGGCACCACAAGCAGCAGGTCCATTTCCCTCTGACCAGCCGGCTGCACCTGGTCGGTTCTCTCAACCCAGTGTCTTCAATTATTCAGCATCGCTAACAGCAACGCTATACCCCCGCCCACCCTCTCATGGCAGACCCCCGTGGTGAATTATGGAGGACATGAGATATGTAGGAGACATGGGGCAGCTCAGGTGTCCACCTTGAAGCTGTCTGTTGAAGCCTACACGCGGTGACTTCTGGCTTCTGCCTCACCACGTCCACACTTCATCTGTGTAGAAGACTTACAGTAAGTTATCGGAATGTCTTTTCTACGTCGGGGGTCAGACACGTCTGTCTTCCTACTTTGCTTCCTGAGAGAACGATAGCAAGCATTCCTAGTAACCTAGTAAAGATACTGCTGAGGGACCCATGCAGTATCTTCAGACCAAACACTTCATGCTTTATTTGTCCTTGAGTTCCCTTTGATTTTTCAAAGGGCTTGGGAAATGTGAACTCTTCCTTCTTTTCAAAGTACGTTGACCTGTTGCTCCAGTATTACAGTCCAATACTTTCAGATCCATTTACTTCACCAGGGAGACTTGACTTTTCTTTCAGAGTTTTTAGTTTTCCTTCCTTGTTTTTTTTTTCTTCCACATAACTGACCAATGATGTGTCGACCCAGCTTGACCCTTTCTCAGGTCGGTCTGTCGGCTGCTCTCTAAAGTCAGAGCCTTGTTGCCGTTGTTTTGAGTCACACCAGGTGACTTGGTCAGGACTATCGCCAGCACGGCGCCGCGTGGAAGCCTGCAGATGGCTTCGGCGGTCGAGGCAGCTATTGTCCACCCAGCGGGGCGAATGACTGCTGGGTTGCCATGGTGCGACTGGCCTGGGTCTGAGCTTGGTTGGTACAGCCTGGGGAGCCCCCCCCCCCTCCTTCCTCCATGCACTGGATAGAGTTGCAGTCGCTAAGGGTGGAGCCCCCCTTTGTCTGAGAGTCCAGAGTGTATCCAGCCAACTGTCAGCCAAGAGGCTACTGCCACAAGGTCCCTGACAACACACTTGGCTCCACGTATGAGTTGAAGTTCTTGTCCCGAATAAAGGAAGCATAAGGGTCCTCATGCAGCCCACAGGCTGGTGTACAGCATGCGCATACACCCGTTTGCCCCACCTGGATCCATTTCATTTGAAAGAAAAGGAAGAGAAAGAGAGAGAGAGAGAGAGAGAGAGAGAGAGAGAGAGAGAGAGAGAGAGAGAGAGAGAGAGAGAGAGA
>JAOPUH010115612.1:0-10010 GCA_027123175.1 Urophycis cirrata | reverse complement strand
GTATTTATCAACACCAAGCTCCTTCGTACACTGGGATTGGTGTGATACGAAAGTTTCGTAAATCTCACGTGGGTCCTATCGTAAGATTAATCATGCGTTCAGATTTGCGCTCATTTCTACGTTCGTTTGATAAATGAGGGCCAATGTGTGTAAATGTCTCTGTGTGAAGGCTTTCACACATCTAACCACACCAATAGGCCTACATAAATTTACCCATGATGTTATTGGGCTTAACACAATAACATCAATAAGGAAGCAAAATAAACAGTCTGTCAAATACATTAACAGCATGAACCGCATCCGACTGTTTAATCAGAAGCTAATGGTAACCTTACTGATTGTTGAGGGACAGAGATGGCTCACCCTTCTTCCATCTGATTGGTCAACAGGTTAATAGATAAACTCTCAGCATCATCCAGTAGAATTTTTATATATATGTAAAATAATTGCAAGTTAGTTGATCTAAGTCAAATAGTAAAATGCTTTTGTGGAGTGTGAAGAGGTTTAAGCAGCCTCCTGCGGCCTAGGGGGGCTGGGGAGGGATTATAATACACAAAAGATTAAACTATGTATGTTAACAACATTAACACTTACAACATGATGGTTCAACACATTAAGTCATAAAAACCATCATTTGCATATCCGTCATCCATGAGGGATATGCCAACAAAAAAAATATTGTTTTAGTTGGTGATGGGAATTTTTGGTTTATATGTGGAGTGAGAAATTCCCCATCATGGATAGGATGACTGGGAAATGTAGTGCCCCAGTCTGCCTGCACAGGGGGGCCCCTGTGAGGTAAAGTGCCCAGTGCACCACATTGTCTTAATACGGGTCTGGACCTGGGGACTCATTTATAAAACATTTCATAGGATTCATACTGGAAGGTGTACATGCGCAAACAGAAAACGGTGTATGCCAAAAGAAATCAGGCTCATAAAACTGCAGGAAATGTCCCCTTTATAAATCCCAGTCCCCCCTGTCTCTGTGCTGTCCTGGTGGGCGTGGTCGCTCCTTCCAATCCGAGAGCTCGGCAGCTGGTGCACCTGGTCCTCATCAGCCAATCAACACTTGCTATACCTACTGTATACTGTGGCTCTCCTTCCAGACTTCGTCTTATTGTCCGTCAATCATAGTGGTAGGTACAGTTTCAGACTCCAGTTTCTCTTCCTCACTCTGGTTGTCTCCAGAGAATTACTGAGCCGCTTTGTTGTGCTCATCTTTCCGCTCTCCGTGTTTCCAGAACCAGTTGCCAGCCTGCCGTCTCTCGAATAGGGGTTATGTGGAACGCCCAGCGTTCCAACTGGAACACAGGTCTAAACAGGTCGAATTATTTCTGCTTTTCACTTCCGTACACATCTGGTACACTGGCTGACTGCAGCAATAGGTGATATCCTCTGAGGTAACTTCTTAGTGTCGCTAATTATAATAAAATTCTTATTTCTGATCAAACTTTAGTGTATTTGTTTTAATTAAAATGTCAAATGTTAGAATATCAGAAACGGCAACATCTGAACAGCAGTTTTTGTTGTTTGCCGAGCTGCTATGTGTCGGGGAAATCCTCGCGGTTCCACCAGTTTCCAAAAGATGAGTCAGTCAGGCGATATGGCCCGAAACATTAGGCGTGATGACTTCGTTATAGGGAGACACACCACTGTCTGCCGTCGGCATTTTATGCCAGAAGATATAGTTGAGGCGATCTGGCTCGAGGAGCGGCTGTGTGCATGCTGCTGCGTGCGCGTGTCGGCGGGCGCGCTGCTGCGTACGCGCTGCTCTGGGCGCACCTCACCAGGTGGGCACAATTAGCTCATCAGCGGCACGCGCCAGAGGCACACACGTCGTTTGGCAGGAAAAGGCAGAGGAGGACGGCACAAACAAAGAAAAAGAAGCCAACTCAGAACACATGGGAAAAAGGACTCGAATCAAAAGGGCGGTGAGCTCACGTCTTCACTGGACTGTTTGAGTGTGATCTCTGTATCTCTGTCTACATCGTATATGGATGACTAATAAATTGATTAAGAGTATTTCTGTTAAAATGGTTGTTAAAATCTACAGTAAGATCGGTTTAAAATACTTGATTTCATTTAAGGTAAAAAAATAAGTATTAGATATGAGTGTTAAAAATTGAAGTACATGTTCCTATTAGATCTGTATACAATACTTTAGGTTAAAGCAGAAGGCAAAAACAGGTTAATTTAAAAGTAAATGGTTAAGTTTGTTTCAATTCCTAAATGTAGACTACTTTAATATTTAATGAAACAACAGTTAATGTATGTTTAAACGTACTTTGTATTTAATAAATTGCACTTGCATTGAAATGTACTCGGTTGATGCTGAATGCTGTATTTTATTTACATCTGTTTTATTGTTTGTTTAAAGGTTTATCACCTTCCTTGGTTACTGGAAAATAAACTAAAAGAACAAGTGAAATCCTGAGTCTGGTTAAGTCCTTCCTTTATCAAGTGTGGGAAGCCATTGTGTCAAAATACACTTGACAGATATAGTTGAAGGGGCCGATGCCGTTTGAAACCCGGGGCGGTTCGTGTGTTGTTCGCCTGGAACAACTTCAGCCTGCCGGTCGCTTGGCCAAGTGTGTGGCAGAGGACACAGCGGCAAGAGGAGGATGTGGGTGAGGATGAGGAGCTGATCGATGCCAGTGTGACTTTGAGGTGTAACGACTATGATAGCCAAATGGATGATCTAAGGTGCCTATTGTGAAGCAAATCATTGTACCTATTGTACATACATTAGTACTTGAAGCATTATTGAAACATGTTTGCAGAAAATGTTTTTATTCTGTCAAATAAATGTGATCAGTACCTAACATCTGTTAAAAATCAGGTACTATATAAATACTGAAAAAATAACTGCCTTTTTTCTACTATGCGTTGGATATATTATTGGGCAAAAATGACAGTCACACCATTCCTGTCAGCAAAAGTTGCACCTGCCAGAACATGTGACTCTTTTAACAGCAGTGTTCCTTCTTTCATGTTTAGACACTTGCAGTCAACGTAGCTGGTAACGTTGGACACTTTGATCTCAACTGGGCCAAAAGGTGGCTGTGCAAGAGGGTTAAATGCTAGGCCATCTGGTGAGGTGCCAAGCCATGGGGCATCAGGGTGAACAATTGGGCCACAGGGCATGTAGTTTACATTCCTTATTTTACAATATTCTTGTGCTGCCGTAAACTCCATATCTGCACCTATTTGAGTAAAAGATGTTTCTAAAGTTGAGTTGAATTATGGCAGCTGATGCCACTCTGAATTTCCAGCCTGCTCTCTGGTTGCCACCTCAATCTAAATGTGACATTCAAACTTTTCAGGTGGAAGTGTTGTTCGTGGGTTACCTCATGAGCACAGTCTGTCAGGGCAAGCCGGTAGTCAGCTATGGGAAGCTATGGAAAAGGTGGAGCATCCATATTGATCTGTATTACCTTAGTAGTTAGTATGGGCTGCTGGTAAGAAAGCAAACTTCCCTTTTGGGCTACACCAGTGTTTTCTCATCACTGATTGACATTGTTGCTATGAGGGGCCTTAAAATTCTTTGTCAGGGTCCTCAATACATAGCAGCCAAATATCGAATGGGTTCCCATTCACGCCCTTGTAGAGTGTGCTCCTATGAAACAAACTGGTACAGTTAATATCCTACTGTGACAAGGTTAGAATTCTAAAAGTAAAAATATGTTGTATGCATGGTCTGCTGGCTTCAGTAACTACAATGTCCGGAATTTTTTTTTTCTAAATATTAGAATTATTTCAATAGCATTTCATTAATCTTAATCACTCAAATTAATTTGCAAACATAAATATCAAAATGGCTCCAACACATGGTATTGATAACATGCCTCTGAAGTTTGACATTTTGCACCATTACTTGGTACCAATACTTGTAGGCAACTAGTCATCATATCTTCCGCTCCATGAAACGCATGTTAATGCTCAGTAGTACACATACAGTATATGGTTGTTTAATGTATTTGCATTGTACTAAAATGCGTTCATTTTTAATGGGCATATATGCAGCTGAAACGGGTCATCCCACATTTTCCAACATAAGTCATAATGGCCTTTAGAAAAGTGTTTTGTGGAGGTGGGGTAGCGCTATAGGCCCCTGTGGGACAGCCGAAGCTTTTGTCCTTAATGGTATTTTTTTGCCCCTTGCATTACTTTTATACTTCAAGTAGTTTTGAAACCAGTACTTTTACACTTGAGTAAAAAGCTTGAGTTGATAGTTCAACTTCTAGAGAAGTATTTTTAAACCCTAGTATCTATACTTTTACTTGATTAATGAATGTGAATACTTTTGACACCTGCCCATCCGTCACCACTCCCCTGTTCAAATACTATTTAAAAACAGTTTCCACTGCTCAGACTATCTGTTCTGCAGTCTCCCCAACTCTTTCTCTTTCTCTCTTCATAGTTTTTATGAACAGTCTGCTGCACATTTCCCTTCTTTGGAATAGCGATGGTAGATTGGCAGATCAAACACATCTATCACACATATCACATTGTAAAAAAAAAAGTCCTCTTATTACAGATGGAAGTGGTTGTTTTTGGTTTCTTACTTGCTCCAGCTCCCCAACTTCTCCTTAGTAATACATTTGAAGGCTAACTAGATAATTAGCTAACTGGAGCTTTTGCAGTAGGTTTCCCATGCATACATAGTGACCCATGTGTTCGAAAAGATGAGTTCTGACTGGCTGCCCTGTATGTCAGCAAAGTGGCAAATGCCATAGTGAGGATGGATGTTACGGCCCTGCATGAGTACGTATGGTGAGTGTTCTTTCGTCTGGTTCCCTCCTTATGCCCAGCCACTCTTCAGCCCTGGCTCCGCCCCCTCCTCTGGTGCCACTCCTGGTCTTTGATTGGTTCGGCATCATTCGGTGTGCCCAATCCACAGCCGTCAGTCAGTCCTGCCCTTTAAATAGCTCTGGCAGCCAGTCATTCGGGCAGCTGGATCTTTGTGGCCAGACCGCCTTACTTTGCTCCTGCAGCAATTGTCTATTCTGTCGGGATTTGTTCTAACGTGGGCCAGGTTTCGTTATTTGTACGCACTCACATTCACTAGCTTTGTTTTTGTTAGTTCCATTAGGAGTAGGGGTGCTGCTCAGTTTTGTAACGTATGTAACATTTGGAGTTCTCTCTTGGTCATATTATTTAGTTTGTTTGAGCAGCATCCATTGGCCTTGGTTTGTTTTCACACAGTAAACTTCACTCAACCCAAATCCTTGATCAAAAAATTATCGTAAACCTTACACATCTCGTTTTTATGTTACCACTCCCATTAACAAGCTGGGTGATTGGATGATTGGCTAACATTGATTTTTGTTTATGGCATGCGATCTACCCACACTATCTTAGCGGTCCATCACGATCGAGTTATTGCATACCCCTGGTCTATCTGGATGATTTTCTCCTAACATGAAGTGGCGATCAGGACCCTGGACAAAGTGTCACAGTGGCTGAAAGGACAGGGCTACACTTATAATGAAGTAACAGTGGTTGCTACTGGCCTGCATCCAGTGCCATCCAGACAGTGAAGGCCATGTAAGAACCTCATCACCTCACTTCCAATGGGTTGAGGCAGAGAGTGGTGTGCTACCCTTCAAAGAGCTGATGAAAAAGAGCTAAGCTGACACCATAGAGACAGGGTTTGCACCTGCTGAGATGATGGGATGAAAGTTGAGGTGCACACTATTCCTGATACATCCAGATGGCAAAGGCAAAACAAGATGGACAGAAAGGACATGCATGCAAAGGTTTGCAGCTTTGTTGTGGGAGACTAGATGTAAAAATCATAGGATAAGGCGGCTGCAGAACAGGGCCTGTATGGTACAAATGTATATATTTGGAAACAACTTGTTTTGAATTGTTGACAAGTTTGTCCATTATCTCTGCGTGGTAGAAATAAACAAATAAACTATATTTTCATCAGTAAATTGGACTAATATGCATAGGCCTCCAGGGTTACCCTCAATAAATAAGACCAGCTATCTATGAGAGATTACTGGTGTAAAGGCTAAATTATGCTTCCGCATTGACACAACGCTAGGGGGCTTACGGACCCATTATGTCATTGCGGACCCCCTTTGCGTCCACCGCAAGGGCCTGACGTGCACCTCCCAAAAATCCTAGCTGTGCGTCGAGGCGACGCAACCCCAACGCAGCGGCTTTGGCTGTGATTGGCCCGCTAACTACATCCGCTGGATGTTTCCACTCATAAACACCGCTACGGTGTGATAAATGCTTTGACTGATTGGCAACAACATATATATAACTTTTGCCTTCATGTCTGTAAACTTTTTTTTACTCGCTAGTAATCCGTATGTAATGACCAGAATGGTCATTCTGGTCCCTCTACCGGTGTGACATTGAACTGCATTTCAACACATAAACCCCACGCTAAACCATCATGATCTCATGACTACGTCCAAACAACTGCATGGCCATTGCGTGATCACTACGCGATCACTACATGAAACCATAACCGACGCTTGAGACCATGATGGTCGTTGGGATTAAGTCCTAAACGAAGTCTATCACTGGTTGCTAATCCAGAGGATTTAAATTAAATTAAAGACGTGCGCTCCGAACATATCAAAACGTAACGTTCAGTAACGATTATCTCCCAGGTTTATTTTCCTTCTGTACATCATACAGCAGCAATAACTTTCTCTCTTGATACATGTAGAAAACAACAAACTGAATTTCTCACTGTGTGTGTATGTGTGTGTGTGTGTGTGTGTGTGTGTGTGTGTGTGTGTGTGTGTGTGTGTGTGTGTGTGCGTGCAACAGAGCATGCCATGCTACTGCGGATGCCAAATCAGTTTTGTTCTAATTCTGAAGAAAGCTCATAATGATAATGGAACTATTCTTGAAACTATAATGCTCCCACCCACACCAGCTGCCGCCCCCCAGCCATCAGTTAGACTTTCCTCATCAGCAATGCTAGCATTGCCTGGAATAATGTAATGTAAAAGTGTGAAGCCGTTTCAATCAGAATGCTTTGTTTTCCGCCAGGCTCGGCATTGGTTTCAAAGATTGAGATATGTTAACTTCATAAAAGTATGAGCAAAATCCCCAGGATTGATTGAAAAGTTTCACCAGTGATGAATACCATGAAGTGTTCTCTATCAACAAATATTGCCCTGCAACATAGCATAGCTTACATTTTTGTGAATATGGAGACATTCAAATCTCAAGAAAAAGAAAAAAACTAAAATACATATCACTAATATAAAATAACATAATTTTTTTGCAAGCTTACTAACAGAACTGCGAGAAGACTTGATCCTCACATATGTGTCGGTCATGGAATCCAAGGACACAAGTCGCCAAAACAACATTTGCACAAATTAACAAAGAAGTGATTTTTTTCAAAATGAGTGATTTTCGTTTTTTTGCAGAATCTGTAAGATGAGATCACAGAGAAGCCTCTCCATGTTTCAGATAACAGTATTGGTTTGTTTAAAAGTCTACATTTTGTGTTTGAAATCGGGTGTGCCCATAGAGAGAGGTGACAACTGCAAAACTTTAGGAGGCTATTTCTGAGTTTTAGCTTTTGTGATGTGCCTACTTTCAAATGGCCACAACCTCTCCAAATATGATCAGATTTCCATGTGTTACACCTAATTGGAAAGCTTAGAAACACTTCCAGAATCTGTGAATAACTCAAACTGCCCCAGGCGACGACTTGTGTCCCTAGTTTCCATGACCTGACACTTGTCTTTCAACAACAAGGAAGCAGCCCATTACCAGGCATCATGCACTCTCCTTCATATGTGTCAAATTCAGAGGTACAGAGTGCAGCCCTTATTCATGACTCATGTCACTGAAGGGCTGCTAGCATCAGAACAAAATGAAAGGAAATGTAAAACATTGTGGCTCAAAGCTCCCCTTCCAGACTGTCTCACTCTTCGTTCTCCCCACTCAAATGCTCTCCAAATGCAAATGAGTGTTTTAGATGATGGGATGTCATCAATACCATGGCAAACAATGATGTAACCACATATCATCCCAGATGTCTCCAATATGTTTTGTTGATGGTTCATTTATTTTGTCGTGGCAAGCTCATACTGTCAAATGTTTACAGTAAGCCAATAAAAATGTTTTTATTGTCACTGAAATAAATCTGTGACAGTAGGCTAATGAAATGAATGAATGAAAATGGCAGTCAATAGCATTGCAGTGAAAGCAAAATGGAAACTCTTTATTGTTTTTTTTTTTTGTTTTTTTGTTTAAAGCTGGATCACTCAATATTGTGACTATCAGAAGAAGAAGAAGAAGAATTACTCATTACTCATTACTCATCATCAATGATGTGAACCTGCTGGCTGGCTGCTCCCTTGTTCTTAATACATCTATATCTATAAAATAAACAGGGATTTTATATAACATTTGAGGAGACTGTCAAAATCATGAGACATTTAGTGTGATCTTGATATCCAACACTGAAGAGAAGGTAAACACAGTACAGTAATGCTTGGGATCAGTGATTAAATGGAATTCACAATTACACTTGCAGACACACCATACACACATTCATGATTGGATCCCCACCCTCACCCTCACCCTCACCCCTGTGCATGTCACACACGTCCTGGTTGAGAGAGCCATCCAGTAGACCCTGGGCCACCCGGCCATCCTGGTCAAAGTACCTGTAGGTTCTATGTAGACTATCTTAGACTGAACACTTTGACCCTCAAGGACTCCTACCCTTTGCTCTTCGTTGATGACACCCTGGAGCGAGTCCCAGGGTCACATTGGTTCTGCTGCTTCTGCTCACTTGATCTACAGAGCGGTTGCTGGCACCAGAAGCCAGACCCAAAACAGCTTATATACAGCTTAAATATATGCATGTTAAAGCACAACTGTTTAGTAAAAATACAGTGTGGACTTTATTTATATGGTAAAACATCACATAGTGGCATTTTTAGAAACATCAGTGTAGAAACTATAGTCAGTCAGCATTGGCTGCACTGATCACACTGGCATCTGCTCTGAAATAAATATACCCACTTTCAATTCACTGTTATTACCATTATGTTACATACATACAGATGTTACATCAGTTTGTATAGTGATAATTGGGTATTAACATTATAGAAATCAACCAAGGATTTGATGGGATACTTCAGACATGTGCCACTGCTGAACTATGCAATACTAAATTAGTCATTTGTAATATTTAACAATAATTTGAATACAAGGGTAACAACATCATAGTGTCCTTGTTACAGTGTAATGACAATGTAACAACCTGTTACAGCATGTACATATTATGTAATAACATAATGGGACAGCTTGTGACTATGACACAACAGTAGTGGCTCCCGAGGTATAGCTGGTTATTTGGTAACCAGAGGGTTGCTGTGTTATTGCCTGACTCCTAGCTGTGTGTCGGGGTGTCCCTGAGCGAGACACCTAACCCTGTTCCCAACAAGCTGCCCATTGCCTTGCACAGTTGACACCTCTGTTGATGTATGACGGTGTATATGAAGTGGTGGATGTGAGGCAATAAGTGTAAAGCACTTTGAGTGGCCACAGATCACAGAGCATTCCATTCACAACTGACAATTTGCACAGTGGGGTTCAGGCCATGTAAGCCATTGCCTGGTTGTCCTGTGCAGAGCTGTGCCCTTTGAGTATGAGATGGAGAGTAAGTCAATGCTATTACATGTCACTTCATAGTTTATTACACAGTATTTGCACGGTTACAGGACACAGTAATGTCAAGTCAACCAATATGCAACAATCAATAATCACCACCTAAAACAACAGCTGATCATCATCTTCCATGTAGTCGTTGGCCTGCATTGACTCTTTAATTAGAGTTGACATTAATTAGAAGTAGTTGTTGAGACCATGGACGTGGGATGAGATACGCACACACACACACACACACGCACGCACGCATGCACGCACGTATGCATGCGCACACACACACGCACGCACACACACACACACACACACACACACACACACACACACACACACACACACACACAC
>JAOPUH010115506.1:0-10023 GCA_027123175.1 Urophycis cirrata | reverse complement strand
AAATTATACTAAACCGGTTTTGCAATCGTCGTTTAGACTAGGTTTAAGGTCATTAAATTCATCCTATTTACTTGTTTTAACTATTTATCGACTCCCCCCCCCCCCCCCCCCCCATTTCATTGGGCTGCTACTAGTTTCTTAAATAAGTGCAGTAGTGATGACAAAAACATATGTATTTTACCTAGGACACATTTGAGTCCGTGTATACAGCCAAGTCTCTCAACATTCCCTGGTATGTGCTGGCTGGCAATCATGATCATGCGGGAGATGTCAAAGCCCAAATTGAGTACAGCCACAAGTCCAGCAGATGGTGAGATCTTATAAAGATGTTGCTTTCATAGGGTCCCATACAGCTGGTCGTCTATTTATATCGACATTTTGAAAGAGCTTTTCAAATTTTGGTTTATTTCTGTATTATGATCCCGTTATCTTCCTAGGCGCTTCCCTTATTTCTACTATGAGCTCAACTTCCGCATCCCAAACACGGACAAGACCCTGACCATCATCATGCTGGACACGGTGATGCTGTGTGGAAACTCGGACGACTTTGTGGACGAGAAGCCCAGGGGGCCCCTGCACGCCGTGGACGCCAACCGCCAGTTGACCTGGCTGCGGTCCCGGATGAAGCGCTCCAGGGCGGACTTCCTCCTGGTGGCGGGACACTACCCGGTCTGGTCCGTGTCGGAGCACGGCCCCACGGAATGCCTCCTGCAGAGGCTCCACCCCCTGCTGGTGAAGCACAACGCCACCGCCTACTTCTGTGGCCATGACCACAACCTGCAGGTTGGTAATCTTCAAACTGGGTCACGGAGACCTAAAGCGGGTCACGGCAGAGGACCAATTGGGCTGTCGGGTCGGTCAATCCAGGCCTTGTTATAGGCATGGATGTTATGTCCTTGTTAACATTGGGTTGGCCTGTAAACTGGGGTGGGGGTGGAAAATTCTGGATTGAACAATTTATTTGTACAAATGTGACTCATTTGTGAATCACATTTGATTTTTACATGGTCATGAGACTATTTCACTGCAGAATCAGGGAATGGTCAGGGAATGGTAAGGTTTTGGGAACCCCTGGTCTAGAATGTCTCCTACTGATTAAACGTGACTCGGCCCTTTGTTCCACTGTGCCCAATGGTTTGCGTCGGCTGCCCCTCTACCTCACAGTACATCAAGGAGAGCGGCGTGGGCTACGTGGTGAGCGGTGCCGGGAACTTCCTGGACCCCGACATCCGCCACTGGCACCATGTTCCCAAGGACGCCATCAAGTTCTTCACGGGCCAGGCCTCCACGCTGGGCGGCTTTGTCCACGCAGAGGTCACCAAGAACAAGATGATCATCACCTTCTTCCAGGCCAAAGGTACCTCCCTCTACCGCACGGTCCTGCCGAGTCGGGACCTCGACTAGCCAGTCATGGAAAGGTGTCACTGAAGTGGTCTGGGGATTATGAGGGAAAAGACTGGGGCTCCATGGCATTTTGAGGTTTAATGTTAAACTTTGCTATTGCTGTGTCCTACCAACTTGTGTATGTGGTTTTTAACGCATAATTGTTTGGTTAAAAAAAATGTTGTTGTTGTTTTAGAATAAATGTAATGTTTTAATGTTGGATGGATAATGGAAAATAATTACACATGGATGATGTGCATGTGTCTACTGTCTTCTGTTCATGTGGTAAATGTTGAATAAAAGTTTTGCCTGTATAAAGTGTACCACGTATGTGTTGATGAGCATCGAAAGGTTGAGCACAAGGTTCAGCCCCTACTGTGTCATGTACAATGTAGAGTGTTGTACAAACTCTGGCTTTCTCGGGTCAGGGAACAAACTGGCTGAGCCTGCAGCTGGAGAGCCACTTGGTGGGATAAACTAACCGACGGAGCAGAAAGCTTATATTGCATGACTCTCGCATCACATTTCCTTAGGCATTAATCATTTGTGCATTTCAGTGAAATGGCAACATGCATTTTGGGTTTTACTTGATTTAACATTTTCTTTAAATCTAGGAAAATCTTTTAAAATCTTAAATGTTTGACCTGACACTAACGCAATCACAAATTAAATGGGACTTATGCAATGAACACGTTAACTTATACTTGGTTCAGCCCAAGCTCTCTTGGCCACGGTCATGTCCTTTTTTAATTGTCAGTTGAAGCTGCAACTCCTGACTTGATCCAATAAGGATGGGTTACAGGCTTTGTGAGTCATATGGGGTCAGATGGAGAGCCGGTCTTGGATTGGAACAGGTGGCTAGACTAGGTCCCTCCCACCCTGATTCCTGCATCAAATCAAGGTCAAGTAGAAAGGGAAAACTGCTGGGGATTTCAAGTCTATGGACGAATCAAGATGTCACTGAGCGATACGGCTTTGTTTTTAGGAAGGGTTTCAGTTTGCATCATTGTGTAGTGTAAGAAGCGTGTACAAGGGACAACAGTAGGTCAAATAATTCCTGATCTGTAAAAGTCGAGTTTCTATTTCAGCTGCAGTCGTCAGTTTTACTTGAGGCGGCGAGACCTTTCTATTCAAATGTCTTCCCAGTCATTTTCCCGTGAGCCGTCGGTAATGACATGCAATACTGTACACGAACTTGCTTTTTAGTATTTGTTTATTTCACAGGTTGTATTTAGGACTTCATAATCAGGCTTCCTATGGAGCCAACATTGACTTTTAGACCAAAAAGACCTAAAATCGTAGACCTAGACATGGTATAAAACCACACATATATTATTCTGAACATTGGTAGACCTTGACATGTTCTCAATTTGTGATTTTGGACATACATTTGTTCTCAATTTGTGATTTTGGACATACATTTCTTCCTGACACTCTGTCCTGAATTGCACTTCCATAATCCCGCGCTCACATGTGCCCCCAAAGAGATTATCCCAAAGAGGCTGGAGATGAAGGGCTGTTTTGGACATGGTGCAGAGAAAATGTTTTTTTGGAGTAAGGTTATATCCCGGTCACTGTGGTTTGTGCTACATACCAGTATACATGGTTTGTTGATTATCCAGAAAACCAGAAGCGACTTCATTGTACTGACCTTGAAATGTCAATTTACACCAAACTTCAAACATTTTTTTAAAACGAAATGATTTGCAAATCAGACAAAATGGTGTGCTTTTACACGGTAGGTTTGATCATGTGTGGATAAGACGAGATCCAAATCATCGTATTACATTCTGGAGGCTTCTGTTTCACATCCCTGGTCCATTCTAATGCAATTACAAGGCCCAGGAGTAAGTCGTCTTTGCTGGCTTCTTTACTAATCTGTGGCTAGGACAAAATAATGGGGGTGTAGCTGATGGCATTAGGGTGTCTGAGGAGATGCGCTTAAGAAATCCAGTGTCCTTGAAGCACTTTGGTGTGCTCCCTATTCAACGTCCACTGTTGAGGCAGATCACAGATGTAGATTTCTAGAATGTTCAGCCGGTCCACTGGCAAGTTTTCATCTCAAAAATCATTACCAGGTGTTGTTTTATAAATCACTTTATAAATCGACGAATGGAGAATTAAAAAAATCTATGTCCTACATAAAGATCAAGTCCCGGTCAGTTAATCTCTGAGGCCAGGTCAGCTGATGAGCTTCTTCAGAGCAGACTGACACGCTGCTGTCCGATCATCTGATTCTCTGGCTCAAAAAGTAATATAAAAGGACGCTGTATTAAACGCTAAGCAGCGTGGGTAATCTTCTCGCACTAATCCCTGGCTCGCTCACTCGCCCCCTGCCATGTGTGCTCCATGAATAGTGAGCTGGCCACAGCGGACCAGTTTTTCCCTTACTGTGTCACAAGAAAAAATACATCAGAATAACAAAGAAGATTGTCAGTTGTTGTCGTTTTTTTGTTGCCTTTTATGTGGTTCAGTGCAACGTGAAAATGTGCACGAATGTCAGCACGCTGACTTTGTCCCCAATGGAATCAGAATGCCACACTGCAATCGTCAATAGCCCATATCCAGACGTACAGTAACATCAAATAACTATTGGGAGAATTGCTGAACCTTACTTTGCACAGATTCCACCCTTTCAAGCATACTCCATGTACCGTCACCTCTGGACCGCTTCTCACCGTCACTAATCTCTCATTGACAAAAAGAACCGAAATGCCAAGGCAGAGATCCTGAGCCGAGGAGCTTGCGTTTGTCTTGGATTAGATGGATGAGTGGTTTACCTGGGTACTCCAACTGCACACCGGTCCACCCACATTGGCCTTTGGCATGCTCACCTAAGCAGTGCTCTTAGTCTCATTATTTCCCAAGGTTAGAGTCCACTTTTCAGAGGCTCTCAAGCAATGCGCCATAAAATACAAAAAACAAACGTTCAACAAAAGATGGATGCCAGAACATAGCAAGGGCAAAACAACTAGCGGTCGTGATGTGCACTACAAATACTTGTCCTGTAACCGTAACGACTTGCGCATCGAGTGAATTAGGCTAAAAGCATTTTCACGAGGGAATACCTGGGTATGGCATACTGTTTACCCGCTAAACCACAGGTAAGTCTTAATAGGCATCGTTTCCTTTCAGTTTCACGCCTCAGTCTCCCTGTAGGTGGGGTGACTATGGGGAGGACTGGTGATGTGGATGGCGGAGGGGAAAAACGAGGGGATGTATGGAATGGTGGCCAAAAGAGGGCTCGCTTGAGGGCCCTCATCTGGGTGTGACATCATGGGGATGATGACATCGTCCTGGTCCCAAACGTGGAAGGCGTTTGGGTGGGAGTGGGCAACGGGAAGGGGCAAGTGCTTTGGGGCGACTCCGTCCCCTTCAGCATCTTTCTTATGGTCGTCTTCGACGGGGCCCAGCACGCAGTCTGTGGAGAACAGAGCAACTGTAAGAGATACTATTGCCATGGGTGATGATGGCACAGGGGTATGTCATTATTTCCACTGTAATGGATAAGATTTTAGATTTTAACACACAGGATCTCTGAATTCTGCCAAGCTAACACATCTACCTCCATGAAATAGGTCACGTTACCTGTAATATCGAGCATAAGGTCCTTGATGAGATGACCCACTATAGCATAAGCCACAGCGACCACAACCAGTGCAGCCACCAAGAGATAGACGACTGACTTTGGTAGCTGGATAATATCCCTCGACGGAGGCTTGTATTGCTTGTACAGAGGCTCCACGCTGTGAACCAATGTGTGCAATGACAGTCGGTTGTCTGTGTAGTTAAAGCTGGCCATAATTCCAACTAACTATCCTCCAAAGCAATCCTCTTCGGACTTACTTCCCGTTTGATGTGAAAGATGCGTTTACCATTGAGGCCTAAAGATCAATTCAAAAGTTCGCCTACCAGACATTTTCTTCGTCCCAAACGAAACACATCAGCCTGTAAGCCTACTTCCAGAACATGGTCGTTGTATTCCAAATCTGTGCTGTCCTCTGATCCGGAGCGGCTCTGTGGCGGCTGACCACGGTCCTGTAATCCACACCATGATCCCGCGTCGCCCGTAGACATCATTGGTGGGAGGAGTTTTGACCAAACTAGAGGCGATGGTGGGAGGAGTTTTGACCAAACTAGAGGTGATAGTGGGAGGAGTTAAAACCCAACTGAAGTTCCACAAGTAGAAAAACACAAGCGCGGTAACCAGCAGCAGTGTGTTTGTGTTACGCCTCCACAGTTAGCATTAGTTAGCCTACATTAGTTAGCCGACTGCTACATCTTAGCTGATGTTAATGCATAATTAAAATTTTAACAAAGTGACAATTTCAAATTATACGGAAGCGTGTTTTTTTGGTAATATAACTAATATTGAAATAGTTTCGTATCTGGTTTAAGTTAAAAGAAGTAGCTAGCACCGGTTTAAACTAGTACACGCAACAAACGTACTAGGCCTACGTGTGCAATGTATCGCTAGCACTTGAAGCAGTTTGCTTATTTGGGTTTATACATTCGTGTATTTCTTGTAATGTTTGGGTTGTTTCTTCTTTGTTGAATGCAGTTATTGTAAATCGCTTTAAATAAAGGCGCCAGATTATTTCATGTAATGTAATGTCGGTCTATTTAATGACTGCACTGATATTAGCTTCAGCAAAGCTGTAAATGTTACCCTTCAAACCATTCGAGCCAAACGTGATAATATGTCACTTATTTATCCAGGCCCAGGATTTTTCTAGATTCAACCCATGGAGTATTTTGATGAGACACCCTCCACCTCACACTCAACTCCTCAACCGAGACATGAAGATATGCAGGTAGTAGGCTAATAAGACTTTGAGGGGCATTGATATGCTTCACATTACATGTTTTTTTACCCATCCTCTGAGTGCTCTTTTTCCTTTTGTGTCGCCTTTGGTCACCGATCAGGATGGGGGCCTGGGTACAGCCCAGGATTCATCGCTAGAGCAGTCTTCATATAGCAGCACCAACCAGTTAGGTCGATTAAACATCAAGGAGTTTCACTCCTTGTCGAGTTTGACCAAAGTGTAACCCTCTGCATTTGTTTACTGTGTTGCCTCAATTAGATACATTTAATATAATTTACTGTACTTGCATATTTGTAATATAGATCAAAGATAGATGACATCAGCATTAGAGTTCAGGACATGGTGACCAAAATCAATAGCCGCCGTGCCAACGATCAGAAGGTGATGGACAGCTTTCAGGAGACGCTGACAGAGAAGGTACCTTTGCTGTCTCGCTTCTTTAAAAGAAACCTTCATTTTAATGTGCTGTTGTGTTCTGTGTGTCTTGTCCCCATGCTGGATTCATAAATTCCCAGGCGTTTTTTTTTAACAAATGTTACCTAGATGAATCAACTGAAAGATGGTTCATAGCACGTTAAACAGTGGCGTTTCTCACAGTATAAGTCTCCCCACAGGTAACAGAGTTTTGCCAACAGATGAAGGAACACATGTACGCAGTCTACGAGGACAACAGCTGTGACATGCAGGCCAAGCTGCAGGAGTTATCAGAAATATTGGAGAGATGCAGTAAACTCAATGATGATCTCCTGGGAGCCAGCCAGGCCCTGTGGAGTCTCAGACAGGGCCTGGCCCTGAGTAACACACCAGAACAATAACACGTGTGTTAAGAACATAGCTGTTGTGTTTGTGGGTCAGTGTTGACAGTTGACATACACCCCCCCCCCTTAACTGGACTGTCTTTGTTCTGTTCTGATGTATGAGGTTAGACGGACCTTCTGGGTCTCGGACTGCTTGTTCATTGAACAGCTATAAATCTGATTGAGCCCTGCTTATTGTTATTCATTTTTCAACTTTAAAAAAAAATACTGTTGACTCTGAATGATGAATATTATTTGAGAGATGTGTTTCAAATGCCTTTTGAACCGTATCACTTCAACTTCAACCGACTAACCATAATAAACATGTATTTTATTGCACTTTTCAAAATATCTTGCATCCAAGCTGTGAGATATGTCCTCTAAAATGGCGTGAATATAAGGTCCACTTACAGAGAGGTGCTTGACCACTCCTGAATGCTTGTGTGGGCAAGTAGACGGCTTCAGTTCACATCGGGAAGCTGAGAACTTTCTAAGCTGAAGCACTGGCTCTTCTCATTGATTTGTGTGTTCATATAAAAGCTAATATATTAGTTGTTAATACATTGTTTTTCATAGGATGCACAGCAATAAGACTGTTTGACCTTTAAAATCATCAAGGGGTGGAAATGACAGTTAATTCATAATCCCTTCTTTGGGGCCCTCTAGTGGTCATCATTAACGGAGTCAAAACGTAGTATTTAAGTATTATTGGACCATCTCGGGTGAAATAGGAGGATAAAAAATCACACACTTATCATTGAGTCTTCCCAGAGAAAAAACTAGTTGTAGCATCATAACTATTTCTGTCAGCATGAAGACTAATCGTGTCAGCATGAGCTGGGTCCTGGCACCGAGCTCACCGTAAACTAAAGTGTGACCTGATTCTTAACTACAGGCAGGACAGTGAATTGGTTTATAAGGTCCAAGTGCACATGCACACTCAATTACAATGTACCCTGTCAGAGTGTATTGCCAAGTTAAAGGTATTCCTACCATTGTACTTGATGAGGGTAAAAGTGCATGCCACTAAAATACACATTTTCTCATGTGTCAAAGCTGCATTGATAAAGGTACATTTTTTCAATCATTGCTGATTACTGATTATAATACGAATTCAATACGATTCTGATAAGATGTATAGCTTGCCCTGGCCTGTTCCCATAGCCCAGAGCCCTGCAATTTCTGCAAAAGTTAAATTAATTGATTCCACATCATCAAATTAACCCATTCTTATAATGTTTTTATAATGTGTATCATCAGTGTTTTATTTGTATTACCCTTAATCATAGTTACACTCTCAAATGGCTTTACATGCAATACAAGCGTTTCCCATGGCGGTGGGGTGCTGGCCTCTGAACAAGCTGGTAGCTGACAGGGGTGTTTAGATGTTCAGTCGTCATCACAGCAACACACTTGATAGATAGATAGATAAAAACTTTATTGATCCCCTAGGGGAAATTCAGGGAAAATTCCCTAAAGCAGAGATGGTTATGGTTAAATGGTGGGTGGTCAAGAAACATGTAACCTCTAATCTGCCTCTCTGCAGCAGGGGTAGAGGTCAGTGCCAGCTGACAGGTTGACCCAGTTGCAAAAAAAAAGTTGAGGGGCACCCATATGAATGAGTACGTTTTAAATAGCTTTTAAGTTTTTAGAGTCTAGATCAGTGGTTCTTAACCTGGGTTCGATCGAACCCCAGGGGTTTGTTGAGTCACACTCTCAGGGGTTCGGCAGGGGTCAAGACCAGAGGCGATTTCTCTACGACTGCAAGGGAACCTCAGCTTCCCCTAAAATGTCAAAAATTAAATGGTCAAATATGTACAGTTGTGTTAACATTTAATTGACTACAAATGCTTTAGAACAAGTTAATCTCAAAGACAAATCTAATTAATCCCCCACCCACCTGCAAGAGTGGGTGTGTGAATGGCTCATTCACTCACTCACTCACTCACTCAGTGAATGGCTCATTCACTCACTCATGGGAGAACAGGTAGGGTACAGTTTTCACTGAAAACACTGTTTTGTTCAAAATTGAGATGGCATTAACAAAACCTTTTCTACCATCTTGAACCAGGCTCTGACTCATGGAGGGTGGTGCACAGACTCTGACTTGAACCAGGCTCTCCAGAGATGCCTACCAACTGCTCTAAATGTGCCACAAGGGCCAGTCTACTACAGCAGCGAAGGTTACACTTGACATTGTTAGAGTTACAGAAGAGCCACAAACAACTCAACCAAGGGTTTTGAACCCGTCTCTACACAAGCTGTGTCATTTATTCCCATTGAATTGAATACATTCACTCACATTCGCTACCCTTGGCAGGACTTGAACCCATGTACTACACATGTCTCAAGAAGAGTTTAGCAACAGCTGCCACAGAGACACCAACAAAAATCATGCAAGACCTTCTACTTGACTTTACAATTCACGTGACATTGCTTGTTGTAAGCAATGTCAATGAGTTAGTTCTCTTTTGAAGGTGGGTGTTCTTAGCAGGACTTGAACCCATGTCCTGCACATGTCTCACTGTGATGTACAGTATGCCACACGAAATCCGCATACCAGATCCTACCTGATACACTTTAGCGTTTAAACCAGGAGGGTGTATAGGGAGAAACTACTGGGAGAAAGAGGATTTTTTTTTTCTAACCAATTCCAAAGATCCTTACATATTCCCTTTTCGACAGTCTCTGCCAATTCTATAACAGTAAAAGGAGTTATCAGTGTTCTAGACATATTATCTGCCGTTGTCCAATCAGAATAGTCAGATTCAAGTCGTGTTTCATGGTCTGGCCTCTCTGGGCGATTTCATTGACATGGAAAATCGTCCAAGCATTCTCCCGAGAAGGGTCCGGCTGCGTCCTGCAAGACGGAGGCGTGACTTGTAGTATGCGTAACTTGTACTAGGCGTGACTTTTAGTAGGAGGCGTGTCTTGTACTTTTCTAAATCACGCATTACGCCAATAGTAGAATACTAGGCTATCCGTCGAAGTGGAAAGTCAAAAGTCATGATTGCCTT
>JAOPUH010115489.1:0-10028 GCA_027123175.1 Urophycis cirrata | reverse complement strand
AGAGAGAGAGAGAGAGAGAGAGAGAGAGAGAGAGAGAGAGAGAGAGAGACAGAGAGAGAGAGAGAGAGACAGAGAGATAAAGAGAGAGAGAGAGAGAGAGAGAGACAGAGAGATAAAGAGAGAGAGAGAGACAGAGAGATAAAGAGAGAGAGAGAGAGACAGAGAGAGAGAGAGAGAGAGCTAGGCAGGGCCTTGGTTTGACATCTCCAAACATGTCAGCGCACCACATTGGACAACACAGCCCCTGCCCTCCGCACGCGATCACAAGATTAAGAAGGTCAGCGGCGTTTTCCTCCAGACCCCTGCACCAGCGAACCCTGCCCCCCTGCACCAGCGAACCCTGCCCCCCTGCCCCGTCCCTCAAGGAGAGAGGCTCTGCCCTGGGAAAGGGTAACAAGCTCACAGGTGTCCTCTCTGGAGGACCTCGCCAGATCCTCCCCATTCTGGGTGTCTTGAACTTGAACTTTTTGGATCAAACCCTCGGAACCGCCTGAACCATGGCTCTGTCGGTGCTCTGCTGCCTCTGGTACGTCTGCCACCTGTGCGTCATGCTGCTCATGCTCATGCCTCCTGGCGCCCTGGGGGTGAGCGGTCACGTCATCGCCGCCGAGACGTACCCCAGGAGGCCGTCCCCGGGGAGAGACCCCGGCGAGGGCCCCCTCCACTGGGGGGCCGATGACCTGGAGGCCCGGGGCCTCCTCCTCACCCAGCTGCTGTCCACGCTGAACCTCACCGGGCAGGGGCCCCCGGGCGCGGGCCCCAAGGAGAGGGCGGACTACATGTTGGAGCTGTACGACCGGATCGCCTTCAGCTCGGCGCCCGCGGCCAGCATTGTGCGGAGTTTCAGGAACCAAGGTACCGTGTTTCATTGGTCGATCAATAGTCGTTTTAGGAACGGAGTGGTAGTGACGATTTTAAAATGTTATGGTGGTGTTTTGCGCGAAATGACATGCATATTTCTTTGTTTTGTACTTGGAATACGTTGGGAGATTGTTTCATTTGGATTGAAAAATGCAATTTGTGCGTCTCGCATTTTGCAAAGCGGGAAACGATATTGCGCTGATTTGCGACCGTATTTTCTTTTCTGCGTCGTGTGTAACTCATATTTCCCGTGCTACGTCGTCAGAGGACGGTGGGTAACCGAAGTGTTTGCAACAAAACAGTCAAACGAAACTGAACGCGTGCCAGCCAAAGACATTTCAACTGTTTCACCCAAATTGCCCCCCGCTCCCCCCTCCCCGAAAAAAACAAATCACCAGACCAAAACACAAATCCTTTGTAATTTCAGACTCCTCCCCCTACAGAGTGACGGCCGGAGGAACGCGGATCCACCCCCTGTTGTTCCACGTCTCCGTCCCCCAACGCGAAAACATAAGGTTAGCCCAGCTCCGTCTGTACGCCGCGGCGCGCCCCTCCGCGCCGAGCGCCCACGGCGCCATTGACCGCGAGGTGACCGTGTACCGGGTCGGCGAGGGGGCCCCTCCGACCGCAGGGGCAGGCCCGGGGGAGAGACGCCGCGGGGATGGAGAGGCGGCGCCGGACGCGGAGCCACTGGCCACCCAGCGGATCAGTGTCAAAGGTCACAGCTGGATGTCGTTCGACCTCACGCACGCCGTGAAAACGTGGCATTCGCCGGGGCACGCCACGCACCGGCTGGAGGTGCACGTGGCGAAAGGCCCGAGGTCCGAAGAGGAGGAGGAGGAGGAAGAGGAGGAGGAGGAGGAGGACGGCGGAGCATCGGTCGACATCGCCATCGAGCGGGGTGCCGAAGGCGAGCACAACGCCGTCATCCTCCTGTTCTCGGACGAACCCGACAGTGACCGCCAACAGGCCGGGACAGAACCGGGCCGGCGGGCACCAGAACAACAGGCCCCTCTCCCTGACCACCTGGACCAGCACGCCGTCTGGGAGGCTGGGACCGGGAATGACGACCACCCCGCGCACCCAGATAAACAATCCCCCCACCAGCAGCAGCCGGCCCCGCGTTCCCGAACCCGCCGCAGCGCCAAAACCGGGCCCTGCAAGCGCTCCCCGCTCTACGTGGACTTCAAGGACATCGGCTGGGACCAGTGGGTGATCCAGCCGCTGGGCTACGAGGCCTACGAGTGCAACGGCGTGTGCAGCATGCCCATGACGGCCGAGGTGTCGCCCACCAAGCACGCCCTGGTGCAGACGCTGCTGAGCCACAAGCATCCGCAGAAGGTGTCGCGCGCCTGCTGCGTGCCCACCAAGCTGGACTCCATCCCCCTGCTGTACCACGACAACGGCGTGGTCACCTTCAACCACAAGTACGAGGGGATGGTGGTGGCCGAGTGTGGATGCAGATAGTTTTGGTAAACAACCTCTGTCGCTCCCCCCCTCCCCCACCTCCCCCCCCACCCAAAAAAAAAACTATACACAATACCAAAAGAAATATTTAAACTTCGACAGCACTTACTTTATGTACAACGTATATATATATATATATATATATATATATATATACTGTAAACATACATACATACATACATACATACGTACATACATACGTACATACATACATTCATACATACATACATACATACATGCAAACTCTGCTTCTAGCTTTAGGTAAATACAGGTATTTATTTTGCATTGTTTCCGATCATTGCAAAACTATAGCTTTACTTTTTCTTTGCCGCTCGTAAGACAACGCATGCAAAAGCAAGATTTGCCACTGCCTCTTGAGAGATATAGGTCTGTGCTGATGAAATAGATGGGAAATATAGTCTAGTGTCCCATGTGCCCCTGCTTTGCAAACACATGAATTCCTTCGCTTCTCGACGACCCTACGACTCCCTACCGGGCCTAACGGACGTAACTGGCGAAGCCCTCCGCTCCGGCCTCAACCCCCCCTCACCTCCCTGGGCCACATGCCACACGATCCACCCCCCCCCCCACTCCCCTTCCCCACCCTCCATGTTAGGAGATAAAGAGGTGTGAGAACCTGCAGTCCTGTAGACCATCACTCAGGAGGCGACGGCCCCCCCCTCCAAGTGGACAGCGGGGCTGGAGAGGGTGGTGTCAGATGCCGGGCCTCAAACACCCAGCGGCCGGTCTTACAGACGATAGAGCTGGCCTACTGGCGCGGTGGTATCACGTGACTCCGCCCACTTCCTTTTTACTGACACGGGCACGGGCAACGAGGCCCCCCCCCCCTATCAACACCATGGCAACCGGACAACTGGAAAACAAAAATCGTGTCATATTATCGCTCGTTGGGCTCCTGCTGTTAACAGTTGGAAGTGGATGAGGACGAGGGATTAACGCTGTGGAACATTTCGACTGCATAGGATTCTTCATGTATCAAGATTTGTTCATGCCAAGTGTACATAATGAAGCCGCCGTCCCACAGCCGAGCTTTTAGTTTGGCGTATATCTGCATGCAAAATATTATTGACAACCGATGGGGATAAAATATCTCGGGTTTAACTTATTTTAGTTTTAAAAGGTGATGAGCTGGCAATGTATGAAATGTATAAAAGACAAAAGAAGAAAAATATGACGTTTTTCACATTTTCGCACTAATATTATTTAGTAAATCTTAACATTATTAATCGGATAATGTTAGATTTACGACTACGACTCCATACACATTTATCAGCATTTGGTGTTCTTAGTTTTTGCCTTACTTTTAATTTTGTTATAAAGGGAGAATAAGAATGTCGAAACAATTAATCACAATATTTATCAATAACTTCGACAATTTAAATAATGTCTCATGAATAATGTCTAATGAATGAATGTATGTACTTTTTATAATATATACTAAATTCTGAATAGTTATAAAATATAGTGTACACGGCTTATTAGTTAAGTCCTAATGTTTAATTTAGATTTTTTTGTGAAATACATTAGCACTTACAATGTTCTCATAGTTAAAATACAATAATGTCAGTGTGTTTTATATTTTAGATTATATATATCTGGTCTTGTATATCTGCTCATCTCTCGCCTAATTCCTGCCGTGGTAAAAGTTGTATCTTTTTTTCTGATTAGTCCTTTCCAAATAGTTTTTGAGACTGAATCTATTATGTAAAAATCAACTGCTTTTATGTATTTTTAAGCTAATGGGTTTCTTCATTCATTCTAGAAGCATTTAAGATAAGACAGATTGATTCCAGGCAGGACATTTGGGAATTAATGATTTCATTAAGTTTTCGATTTTTATCTCAATATAAAAGAGATAGCGCGAGAGTGAGAGGTGATGAGAGAACGACGAACTATAGTTTAACCACTAGGGGGAGACTTTAAATGAATAGTCTGAAACTCGTTGAACAGCAGGACTTCAATTGTCACGAAAAATCTGCTTGAATTTGTTAAGGCTGACTCTTGCCACAAGTGAAAACAACCCGTTATTTGATCACTGGGGAATTTGACTTTGGTTCAGAATAAATTCAAATGAATAAATACAGAAATTAGGAAAAAGCATCATGGTCTCATTTTATGTCCACTATTTCACATTAGTTTTCCGTTTTAGTTTTTTTTTTAATTATTATTATTTTTTTAAACTTTCAGTCATGTTAACTAAATCCACGAACTAAATCCACGGAATATACATCATTATATGCTGATGTAATGTGTTGCTTACCGGGGCTCCATCCGTTACACATCTATGGGTTACTGGCTACTTGGGCTGGTTGTTGTTGGCTGTGCTTCTGTTTTGTGTCCGATAATGTATGCTTATTTTTTTTGTGGTGTCAAAATGGTGTTGATCTATCAATAGAAAATGTGAGTAGATAAGATCAACGTTGACGCGCGTGCAGCGGCAGTTTCGAAACACTTGTAAACATGGCACTCGCCTTAGATGGCACATTTCAATATATTAATTTGTGGCCATCAGATTTGAGAAGTAATTCAGAAGTGACGGAGGCTGCTTTGAGCGGCTGGAAGCTGACTAGGAGCAAGACACTGCCCCCTGGGGGCCGCACGACGTTCACGACGATCCAAGATGGAAATAACCCTTGCCTTGCAGTACTATATAAACTGTATGTATTTATTCTTAAAAAGTCTGGACGTTAAGTGTGATAATGGTTCTGGAGGGCTAAACTGTGGCGTCTGCTCCCTTGAACCCCAGGACTAAGGTGACACCCATGATGAGATCACCTCTTCTGTGGAGACTTGGAGCTCAAACATTTATCATCTCCTGTCAGCTCGTAGGAACGTCCCATTTTCACCACAGATACATCAATACACACACACCCACCCACACACACACACACACACACACACACACACACATACAAATACACACACCCACACACACACAAACACTCGCACACAAACACACACCCACACACACGCACACGCACACACACACACACACTCAACACACACACACACACACATACCTACATGCAAAAATAAAATCACATTTATCATTCTGAAAGATGTTTTATGATCCTCCTCTCTGACCCATTCATTAATCTTCTGATATATTCTCAGACTCTCACAGCAGCCAATGCAAACTCTTGGCAAAAATTACTAATCTAAAACAGACCACCTAGAGCCATCCTAGGTATGGCCAGAATCTGAAAGAGAAATGTTGGAACCCCACCTCATTCTTGTTGGTGCTGGATTCTGTTGCCACGTGAGTCAAGGACACGGAGGTTCAAGCCTTTATGAGATTCTGAGAACGTGTGAGAGGAACATACTTTCACACTAGTGCTGCTGGACTAATTCGTACCGCATGTCCGTAGAGTCATGGTTAAAGATTGTTTGTTTATTTTGCTAATTTGGATTCAGCATGGGTAACAACACTGGGCCCATCTTCCTTTCATATTACCCATTCAAGAGATGCAGATAGGAAGTTGAAGTGATGATCAGTCAAGGCTAGGAAGTTTAAAGCTGCTCTATGTAGCATCTTTCGACTACAGCCAGCAATTATTTGAAATGATCTATTTAATGACTATTTTCATCATGATGAAGGGGTGGGCACATACTATATCAGTCTCTATTACTGGTCTGGTTGAGCAAAGTGGAACTATAGCCCATAATCCCAATGTTATTTTACCTAATCACTGTCGGTGAAGTCTGAAATAGACATAGGTGCACCGACAACACAAGGTGAAGAACAAAACAAGGTCAGGATGAATGGTATCAGAAACAAAAAACCCTGAATAGTTGCGGTTACCATATAGATCAAAACACCAGCCTAATCCCTAGAGATGAGGTATCGGTTAGAATGGTGACCCCGCGGTGAAGGTCACCGCGGCTGTACAACGTTCTCTGGTTTCCAAACAACGGACGGTGAGAATTCACAAACGTCAAGGTCAGGCTGAAGCGATGAATGGACCGCACACCGCTCAGCACAATTACATCGAGAGGAGAAGTGAACTCGTTAGATGTGATTTTTTCTTTGTGGAAAAAAATGTATCACTTGGCTGGCGCTTGCTGATCTCCGTGTTAACATTGCTAAAGGAACATGACGTTTGTGAATCAAACTTGACGCCCATAGTGTTTGTGATTGGCGTACCCAAACAAACTGAGTAGCCTAAACGCCGTCAGTGGACTTTCGTGACTCTTTGGTTTACCTGATGATGAAGACATTCTGTCAAATGTGGGCTTGTAAAAAAAGACATTAATTTAAATAAAAAACAAAACAAAAATATATGTATATACAGTACATATGTTATATTTGCTAATTAATCATGATATGCACGCTAACATCGTTAACATTGACACATATGTATTATGTTCGCACAGTTGATATCATGTATTTTACGTTGTACGTTGATATCACGTATTTTAAGTATGTATTTATGTACTATGTATAGTTCAGTTTGCGTATTCTCTGTTCAAATCACTTCCATTGAAAAATGGCCATGACTGTGTCATACGCAACGTGGTGTTCGCGCATGCGCAATGTGCTGCAGCTGCATGGGTGGAGGAGAGGACTTTTGTTTATTTTCGTGCCAGCTAACCATTAGCCGCATTTAGGAAATCATCTCTGCACGAAACAACCTCTCTAAGCGGGCCAATGGGTGTAGTAGGACGTAGTGGCAACTTAATACTACATTACTAGAGCTTCATTCGACATGATAGAGATACATCTGGAAAATCGGCCGTCCAGCGTCCTTAAAATATTATCTAGCAAGTTTTGATTATCTTCTTGCTAGCCTGCCTGCACGCTAACTAGCTAGCAGTTATAGCTCTATATAGGAAAGGCTTCCAATATCGGTGTCCTCTGGGTGTCGTATAACGGGTTGGAGCAAGGACTGTAAGTATACCTTCACTACGATTTTGAACTTTAGCATTATGTAGCTCGGTTTAACCGAGCTTTAACCGAGGTCTAAATAAAAACAATTAAGTGCTAGGTCTCATCACTGTGCTCTTCAGCCAACACTAGCCCCAACCCTGTCAAATGCAATTGCAATCTTACACCCCACATTGTATCGAATCATCTACATAATAGACTTGCAACTGTCTGCTGTCTAGCCTCTCATTTTAGAAAATCTGTTATTTGAAGCACAGCAACTTTGCACAATAATCATATTAAATTGGTACAGAGATATTGGATATTTTCTTCATGTTTCACTTCCGCGCAATGAATAATGGTAGATATCTTTTACCGTAGTTAGTTTTTTGCATACTGTAGATAATTGAATGATGTTGCTGACTACAACTAACGCATAATTACTGCAACTCTATAGACGTAAGTTGTGTAATAGCCGGGCTGTTCACATTTTCACGAGTAACGCTCACATGCTAAACTAAAAGTTTACAGACGATCACGCAATAACATGCGGCATCTTTCACAGATTTATTAATGTATCAGGCAGCGAACGTCTCATAGGAAAACGTCTCTCCAACCAATAAGCGGAGGCGCATAAGCAACTGTTCTCTGACCCCCCACCAGGTTGCTTAGGCCTCCGCCCCACTTCCCAACGCACTCTATTACTCTGACCCAATAACAACAACAACAACGAAAAAAAGGGAAACGCCCCTTATTCTGGTCCCCAACCCCTGCTGGGCGTGAAGTGTCGCCGCGGAGCCAGGATGTCCATCACCAACACGCCCACGAGCAGCGACGCCTGCCTGAGCATCGTGCACAGCCTCATGTGCCACCGGCAGGGCGGCGAGAGCGAGAGCTTCGCCAAGCGGGCCATCGAGAGCCTGGTGAAGAAGCTGAAGGAGAAGAAGGACGAGCTGGACTCCCTCATCACCGCCATCACCACCAACGGAGCGCACCCCAGCAAGTGCGTCACCATCCAGCGCACGCTGGACGGGCGCCTGCAGGTACGCAGACGGGCGCGGCGGGTGTGGCTGCCGGTTCAAAGCCCGGCGTGGTGGTCGGATCGCTCCACTTATTGTTTTTGCATTCATTTCAATGTTTTAAATCTCTGACTACTAGTACCTAATGTGTGTTCTAATTGTGGTGTCATTCAGATGAATTACTGAATCACAACCTAACATGACTATAGAACGCCCCTCGTAACTCCACAACCAAACATGACTATAGAACGCCCCCCGTATCTCAACAACCTAACATGACTATAGAACCCCCCCTATCTCCACAACCTAACATGACTATAGAACCCCCCCCCCCATCTCCACAATCTAACATGACTATAAAACGCCCCATGTATCTCCACAACCTAACTAACTATTAAATGCCCCCTACATCTCCGCCCCCTGCAATGCAAATCTAGTTTTGTCGTGAATCTCATTCTGGTCATGATTCCCGTTCTGGTCGTGAATCTCATTCTGGTCGTGAATCTCGTTCTGGTTGTGAATCCCTTTATGGTCCATGAATCCCGCTGTGTTCGGTGCTCGCAGGTGGCCGGGCGTAAGGGCTTCCCCCACGTGGTCTACGCTCGGCTGTGGCGCTGGCCCGACCTGCACAAGAACGAGCTGAAGCACGTCAAGTACTGCCAGTACGCCTTCGACCTCAAGTGCGACAACGTGTGCGTCAACCCGTACCACTACGAGAGGGTCGTCTCCCCAGGTATCGGTGAGTAGAGGTCCCTCCTGGTGGGTGATGATGATGATGATGATGTGTCCATACCCTGTGTGTCTGAAAGAATGATGATCGGTGATATAAACCTCTTCCCCTCCCCCCCCACAGATCTGTCAGGGCTGACGCTGTCCAGTGCAGGTAGGATGGGTTGGGGGGTCCTCTTCCTGTTGTTGAGCCACTCTGGCCCCGCGTGGAGTCTCCGCGCTGTCCTCGTTAGAGCAGAGCAGTTCGTCCAAATGTTAGCGAAAATTGCGATATTGCGATGCCCAAGTGCAAATATAAAAATCTGTAGGAGCTGCTATTTGTTGTGTAAGTGTAAGGTGTCTATGTACACGTTGATAACGACATCGTGAATGACGTCGCTTAAACACCACACCCCACACCTCATGACGGTTTTCCTAAGCCGTTGTTATTTTATGTCTTCTCACATGACTTACTTGCATTACCTGAAAAATCCTGTACATTTGCACAATTTATATCTGCACATCTATTTTTATTTTTATATCAACACCTCAGTCAGACTCAGTTACCAATTGCACTGTTCATCTCAATGATGACTACTATATATGTATATAGGTTTTCATTTTTTCATTTAACCTGATTCTAAGAGCTCGCATATAATTTTATCTTAATGTAGGTAAATCTATTTATTGTTTAATTTTTATACTTAGGTTTTTTTATTGCACTCCTCTATCCCCTTGTACTGCTGGTCGATGTGAATTTTTCCTAAGGGGGATTAATAAAGGAATATCTTATCTTATCTTATTGAGATGCCCTGGTCAACACACCCGGCTTTCTCCAGATATAAGAAAACGTGGTACAGACCCCGACAAGTCTCACGCCTTTCATGTTTTGAATCCTATTTTCTGTGAACATTTTTGAAACTGCGATGCAAACATCCAAATTTCCACTAACAGTGAATCATAACTGCAGTCGCCCGTATCGGTCAACATCACTGCTGTGCGACGACGTGCATCACGGTGTCGTTCAGCCGCGGTCCGTCCCTCCCTCCCCCCCAGGCCCCCTCATGGTGAAGGACGAGTATGACTTT
>JAOPUH010115428.1:0-10034 GCA_027123175.1 Urophycis cirrata | reverse complement strand
TAGAACCCTCACTGCCACGTGATGGAAAGTTACAAAGCATGGACTAAACCATCACGGCAAAGCATGGACTAAACCATTATGGCAAAGGTCCAAGGATCCATTACGCAAAATAGCCTTTTTTAAACTTTTTTCATTTATTTTTTATTTATTTTACAAAATATAAAATATATAATATGATACATAATAAAACTCATATCTCTGCCCCACCATTAACACTAGAGCAAAATAGCAGCATGAGAAAGGAGTGTTGTCTATGATTGAATAAGAATTCTTATCACAAGCTATACATTTCCAGAGAAAACAACACCATTACCTGTTCTAATTTAATTTGCTGGGCATAACCGCACGGTACCACCAAGAGCTTATTCTCGAACCATCACGGTGTGTCTCTGGTGCCCACTTCAACAACAATACCCTAGCCCTGTATTCCATGTATCCAAACCTAAGTTGAGAATGACACCAGAACCAGGCTGGCAACATTCCCCTTAAAAAACCCTGCAGAAGGGCTCTCCATGTCCACATGCATACTAATATGTGTTGAGCTTCATCAGTATTGCAAATTGCAAATGATTTGAAGATCGCAGTAATTTTTTAACAGACAGAGGAGACAGGTGTTGTGGGATTCCAGTTCATAAACATCTTTCCATCTGAGATTTTAATGCAGGACAGAAGGACACAGAACTCTTAACATATTCCAGGCCTGACTGTGCTGTCCAAACAAAAGGATTCCTTCCATAAAATGTTCATTTTTCGTACCGAACAGAAGCGAAGCAAAGAACCTTCAGCTTCAAAAAGGTGTTTTCCAAATGCTGCATTTACAAAGTAAGGTGCACGTTGGTTAGCTAGCTAGCAGTGCAAAAGAGCACACACCGTGACTTGGTACTCCTTCACAGAGCAGCTCCCCTCCCCCACACTGCAACAGCCTCTGCTACAGTCACACATGGACTAAACCATTTCACTAGGGAGGGGGTGGGGTTTATTTGTCTTTGATTAACAATAGCAAATCCACTCAATTGTATTGCATATATCCAATTAATAGGACGTGGAAAAAACATTCTGAAAGTAAGATGGAATGACTGGGCGATGAGGCTCATTTCGTTTCATTTGCACTCTGAGGGAGCCCAGGAGCACAACTGAAGAAATAAAGGGAGGAGTTTTACAACCACAATATGTTGACTGACTACAAAATACCAAGTACAGCACTACAAATCTCCAAAGTCATTCATAGTCACACCAATAAGTATTAACAGGTCTACATCAAGCGTGTTTGACAGACTGTTCAGTGTCAGAACGGTGCAGGGAAAGTCCAGTGGCATATCCTGTCACGTTGCACAAGCTGCCTCCACACAGCAACACTCAGCCCTAAAATGGAATGCAAGTACACAGGGTGGGCTGAACCATTATAATGGGGGTGGGGGGACTTCACCATCCAACAGCCCTGACTTTATATTGTCCATGACCACTAGTCATTTCAAGGATTCACATAATTGCTACTTGGTCAGCGTTCTCGCAACAACTTTGCACTTAAGGTCATTTGAGTCATGTGTGCTTGACAACTGGGACAACACATAAGTACATAGAAATATATAAATAATAGGCTTAATAAATTTAGTTCATTTTGTCTGAGTTAACATATAGGCTCTGACAATAATCATATTTAGTAAGATAAATATTTAGTCTATTTTGCAGTGTAATTCATAAGAAACTATTGAACATATTCTGTCCGTCTCTGGAGGTCCATTTCTATATATATATATACTGTTCCTTGTTCACTGTATATATATATATATACACTTATAGTTATATAGCTATATGACTTCGGGCTCCTGTCCCCAGATGCATGCAGTATCCAAAGTGAAAAGCATGAGAAGTGGTCTACATTGGGAGCAAGCTACTATCAAAACATCGACTGGATACCAAATCACTTTTATTTAACCATCAAGCTACACAGAGCTAACGTTTCCAAAGACCAAAATCTTGAAACCGCTTGAATTCAACTGGGTCAAACGCAAAACAAATCATCATCTGTCTATCATCTATATTTGTCAGGCCTGTTTTGAAGCATTTGCAAAGAGGATCAAACTGGCTCTAGCAAGCATAGGGGGAGGACAAAATGTAAGAAATGAAAGTAAGAGGGGAATTTTAGTCAATCAATTAATCAATAAATCATCAAATTAATTAATTGATTAATTCATCAAACTGATCAATTAATATTGTGGCTATCATTCTAACTAATTGAAATTAATTGCTTCATTATTGGAAACGGTGTTTCCAATAATGAAGTATAATAATTATATACTTCCAACTTGCAGTTAATAAAACCGAAAATAAAGAGCTAAGCTAAAATGGCAGTTAAATACAACATTATGCCACTCGCTTACAGCACACCAGCAGCTAGCAAACAAGTAGTAGCTAGCAGAACATAAAGTGAAAAGGCTGGGCTACTCCCCCCCCCACATCCTGGAATAACCTCTGCTGTGCATATAAGGACTATACCATCATGCAAGAAGTGGGCCTCTTGCCAAACAGAAAAAAATGTCTGTCCAATTGTCTTTTCTTCCTGCCACAGTAAGGATCCCAGCATATCGTAGTTTACACAACTTCATTAACTACACACAGCAAAGTCAAGAAAAGAAACACGCAAAATGATTCCAGCCACTCCTTTCAGAGTCACACAGTATATGTGGCTCATGGACTTAACCAGTCTGTGAGTGAGACACATCTGACGACAGGACCAGTCAGAGAAGGAATTGCTTGAAGAAGTGTCATGCTAAAAAGGAAACCACCATAATATTCTTCGACATGTGTAAGAAACGCATGATTGTAACATGTATTGTTACTGTAAGAAGTACAGCAGTAGCACTGCATCGGCTTTTGGACAATGCTGATAAATCTCGCCATCCCAGTTCGTCTTTGCCCATCCCCCTCTCAGTTTATGCCGAAACACAAAATGGCCACCCATGTTGCTGAAGGCAGCCGACTAAATGCACCAGTCAAGTCATAACCCTTTACACTATTCTTTTATACGGGTGAATATTTCCAAAACCACTGCGTACTTATGGAAACTATAATACTACATATGTAATGGTCCCATATTACTGTAACCAAACAGCCGTTATCACATGATTCTGTCACACTGAATTGTGCAGTACAGTGCGATACATTGTGCGACTGTACAGTCAAACTATTGTGTACTCTTCTATTTCAGGGAGTAGTGTTACTCCTGAATGTGAGTAAAGCTCTGACTATGGGGTATTTTTACAAGAGGCAGTGAAGTGGTTACTTCTGGCATTTGCTGCAGAGGACGGTTCCAAATCCCTGAGCAAAACTGCACATCTGAACTAGGCTGTACATGCCTTGACATGCACCTCACACCACATCTTTAAAAACAGCTATGAAAAAACAAGTACAAGACCAATTCAATGTTGCATTGCTTTTTTGTACTTCCACGGCATGATCTATGGCATCAATGGATTATTAATGTCACCATTTGTTAAGAAACTTTTAGAGAACAGCACCCCAGAGAATGCTGAGCATGCACTTCGCTGTTAGAACTTATAAAGGCCAACACGGCTCTCAATGCAAAGCTGTCCCATCCCCTTGTTGCTCACTGTCTGCATCTTGATTCAATGCACTCCCTCACATATGGATACCTGATTTTAGCATTAATACATCATGCGACATTACTGCCACATCGTTAGCAGCGATCTGCAGAAGTACATTTTGAAGATCTTACATTCTTGTTAATACTTGACAGACAGACATACTTTATTGATCCCTGAGGGAAATTGCATACAAGGGTTGACAAGGGTAAGGAAAATCTGAAAGCCATTTTCACATTGCATCAGATGCCCCTATGTGACCCTTCTCCTGAGCAGTGGCAAGATGTAAGGCTCATTTTTATTTTCTTTCTATGTGTTGGTAATGAAGCGATATTCTAAATAACTATCTGTATTCATGAACACTCATGTGCGGGATCATTAAATTATTTCTGTCTGTCTGTCTGTTCATGAATGTTTAATCCCCATTCCCCATGTCAGAGTCAACAGGTCTTTGACTTTTAATAAACTTTTAAATAATTTCCAGGTTTAAATAATTCATAATTTCCAGGTTTTTATAATTCATAAATATTACCTTTATGTGAAAAAAAATATTTTACTGATGCTGTAAACAAATGGGCTTTGGTGTGCCATAAACAAAATACACAAATATTGCTGTACTTTCAGGAAATTAAAATGAAATGTGTTGTTGTAAATCAGTAAATGTACAAAAATAACTGAAAGGCAATGCATGCAGACAATAATAACTTTCCAGATTGCTGTTGGGCAGAAGTGGTGCAGAACATTTCCCCTGGTTTTGACATGCTAACCAGCGCAGCACAGAGACAACTCAGAGAGGGAGGGAGGCAGGGGGAAGGCAGGGGCTTTCATCTGAGGGGGGCACGTGGTTCCTCTTCAGACATGCGCAGCTCAAGGAAATCGTCATATTAGCATGCATTCTGAGTAATAAATAACCACAGCAGAATGTATATAAAATGGTTCTGTCACATAACCCACGTACCCTGAAATGGAGGGGATCCAAATATCATGCTAAATGTATAAAAGTCAACTGGAGCTCACAGTGTCTGCAAACACACCAAATAATGATGACTTGAATGCTGGAATGAGAAGGAACTAGTCCTGTGTCCACACAAGCTTGCGCTAGTTGTGCAGGTTTTGCAGTCCACAGACTGGCAGATCACACAGCTACCCATCCCCCACTCAGTCACGAGCCCTTCCCCCACTCACACAGTCTAGAGTTTAACGGCAGCGCACAGACTGTACCATTTCAGCAGAGGGGTGCTTCCTCTAAGCATCGAAAGAGCATCGAAAGAGCCAAACTGGCAAAAGAGAAATCTACTGTTACTATCCAGACCTTTGCTGCCAAAACACCAGCTGGAGGAAAAAAAATCTAAATCTAGGGGATTTCAGCTCTGATATGGTCAACCATGAGAGGAGACCCTTAGTATTTTATTATGAATCACAACCATAGCATTTTCACTATGAAGTACAGGATCACATTGGTCACTTCCTTTAAAGTTGAAAAATACACACTGAATAAAATGTATGTCATTTCTATGAAAATCCCATGAGCAAGCTTCGCCATGTCGCCCATCCCCCATCCCCCCCCCCCCCCTTAGGTGGATTTTTTTTGTATGCATGCTGCAACTCAAAATGGCCACCACTACAACCGGGCGCAGCTCCACGTGACACGAACAGAATCTTTCCACAAACAGAACCTCTGTTTGTGGACGACTGCTGCCTCCTTGGCTCCATGGCAATCAGCATCTCCCTTTACATTATGTAACCTAAAAAAGCTGGCAGTTCTCTTGCCCCAATGCCCTGCTCAGCAACGGATTCTGTCTCCTTCGGTTGCATCTGTAAGCGGAGTAGTTCTGTGCGAAATGTCATCCTATATTAAATGATTAATTGACAAAATCGTGTCCCATCTATCCACCTAATCTTATGCTTTGTACAGTCTGCCAGCCTCAAATGAGCATAAGATAGATCAAGGATTGTGTCGACAGGCCTGGTTGAATCTCACTTCAATTCATGGTCACAAAAAAAACACCACCCGAAAGCGGAGAAACGACTAGAAGCAGGGGTAGACCTGGACAGAAGTCATCTAATCCGGTTTAACAACATGTAGGAATGAGTTTAGATTCATTTGCACAATGTAAATATAAAGTAAAAGTGCAGCATGGCAACACCAAAATCCTATATTGCAATGCAACATGTTCCGCCTTTCTCAAGATATCCACTGAAATGCAAATCACAACATAAAGGTAGAGATTTGTGGCGACTTTCGAAACCAATCCTGGGTTTTACTTTACCTGGCAGTTAATGAACACTAACATCCACCAGTAACCATGCTCCATTATTTAGAACCATTTATAATAATTCATTTTGGTTTCTGTGTTTTTAGTGACTGCAGGGAAAGTGCGGTGAAAATGTTTGCGTAGGCTACAGTTTAAGCAGAGATCTTCTGTTAAGAAGGGGTTTTGTTGTAGATCAGAAATTTTGCAACGGTAATGCAGTCTACATATACACAACTGATGGATATGGAGTGCTTAAAACCACATCATCAATGTCCAGTACAGTTTCCTATGCTTGGGAATGCTTTATGGCTCCTGTACCGTCACTGCCATATTTAATAGCATTGCAACATACAGAGGCCCTAGGTTTCACTTGTTCTGTTGTGCCAGGGTTAGGGTTAGGTAAAAAAAATTGTGGGTAAAAAAACAGGGAAAAGGTGGACCGCCCACACACACACACACACACACACACACAGAGCGATAGGCGGTCTGCTTAAGACTTTCCATCCCAAAAGACAAACTTAGTGGTTTAGTGTGCCAAGCTGAATTTCACCCACCACCACCCCAGCCTCCATCTGCTTTGGCTCTGCTCTGTATTGAATATAACCTTCACAATGGCGTGAGAGAACTGATGTAACCCTGCTGTTGTCAAATCTGTGATGCCCTTATTTGACTGTACTTTATTGAATTGAATTTTATTTTATTCTTTGATTTTCCTTCCATGTTGGAATGGACCTCGTCCAATACATTTCATTGTACAGTATGACTAAGTGATGCTGCACATTTGGTAATAAACGACTTGAATCTTGAAAAAATATTTATATTTTATATCTGATGTATATATGTTATGCTTTAATCCTACAGCAGCCAGCACCAGAAAAGAGTGAAACCATTGTGTAAACTCAATTGGATTACCATTTCATTCAACAAATGGTTAGATCTATGACATGAGTGATTACTGACAGGAATTGTATTGCAGACGATAATGTTTTTAGAATACTCCTAAAACAGTACTCTTATACTAGACAAAAGCTGAGCATGATGGTTCCCCTTTAAGCTAGTTAAACAAAGTTTAAACTAGACTTTGCAGTATGTCCTGCATGTTTTGACCTTGTGTGCTCTATGAGTTATCTGTGAAACATAGTAGTAGAGGTGCCGCTTTCAATGCATGACTCAATGTCAGGGATTTGAATGGACTTGTCGATGGAATTAAAATAGGTTTTGTGAACTCGTTAGAAAAGTTACAATGACAGACACAATAAGCACTTTGACCATTACCTCTGGTTTGTAATATGTTAAATATCATTTAACAATCAGAAAGACTTTCTACTGAATGACACACTATTGTGACAGCACAAGATCATATTTTTATTTCTCAATCCCTGAGATAAAGGCAAAGACTCGGTTTAATCTGGTTCCAGCTGGCATTTGGCAATAAATTGGCAAAGTGGTGAACTAAGCATGTTAATAGTGTCTAGGTTTTGATTAGAGATCTTTGGAGCGATGGGTGGAGCCAAGTAAAACGGCCTTTTTTTGGCAGCGGAAAGGTACTGTGTGGCTGCCATTTTAAAGTCAAAATGGGCACTAGTCCTTGTTAAGGGGAACCAATGGAACCCAAATAATCAACATGTCATGGGCATGTTCTTATTCCGTTATACCTTGGCACTTCAGAAATCCTCAGATTATGACTTTATAAAACACAACAGAAATGTATATAAAAACAGAATGCATTGATGAACAAGCACGGGGCATTACATCACATGGCAGCTGCAACAGTGTAAACATTGACATTAAGCCACACCCACATTCAAGATATATGTTGTCAATGGATAACTTCTGCAGGGCTGTAATATTAATGATCATGGAGGCTTTTGACTATGGAGATCCAAATGTAAATCTACATTTAACAAAAATTAGAGAAGGTTAGGTTAGTATTGGAATTAGCTGAAATGCAAGAGCAGAACTAAAAGCAACAAATATTTTTTTTTTAACCTCAGCTCACGTTGGTGAATGGTGAAGTAATAGTCCTTACAGTGCCACTTTACATGTTCACCAATGTTGTCATGTGAGTGTTTATGCAAGTAGAAATTGTGTGCAACTTGTTTGCGTACAAATGGTTTGAAACAACACACTGTGTGTGTTGTGGTTGTGTGTGGTTTAACAGATAAAAAAAAAATACATCTGCTGGAATAGTTCTGAAAACAACGGCTGTTGTTCATGAAACTCCATCCACAACACACTCGATAACACATTTCTTACATATACTAAAACTATAATATTCTATGCTAGTTGCTACATGGCAGCTATGCTAGTCCAGAAACTTTAGCTTTCTTTTCCTGAATACTGCTTCTACTGCTTACCTATAGGGGTCACTGTGGTCGCACTACCGCGATAAAGCGCACGATTTCAACACCGCCAGGACATTTAAAAGCGGATTAAAACGACTATTCCTTTGACAGGTGTAACGCCGATTCTTTTTTTTTGCGTCTGGAACGTGTCGCCCGAACGCGAACGCGAACCGTAAACCGTACTTACCGGTTCCTGGTTGCTCGGCAACGTTCCCGCGAATTTCTACCGCTGCATTGACCGAAGTCCACCGCCTCCTGCTCGTGCGCTGCCGGGACCTTCAGGACGACCGTTCCGCTACCGGACCACTAGACCACCGGACGACCAGACAGCCAGACGCGGGGCTCGGACGCTGCCAGCTCACTTCAGCGTTTGCCGGCAAGACTAGCAAGAGCTACCAAAACAAAAAGCGTGCTTTTCAAGACCGTCTCCCACACTCTCGGTCTGCCACAGTTATAGACTCCTCCTCCTCCCTCCTCCTCCTAAAAAAAAAACACCAAACCCCAGCCAGAGGAGGGGGGTGGAGAGTCTGTATGGACGGCGCCACACGGGTAAGGACTCCAAACCGTCACGGAGGAACCCGTTCCGTGATATTCGTGGCGGTCTACGTTAGCGTGGTGAAGTCTCGGCGGTGGGGTTGATACCCGTGTTTAGTCTACGTTGGTCGTCACACGGACCTGGGTGTTGAGATGGGTTTGATAAGGGTAAGTATGGTCAACGCAGGGAGGCTGTTTGTTGATTCACCAGGGGTGAAGTTGACACACACTCTCTCTCTCTCTCTCTCACACACACACACACACACCCCTAGACTCCTGGGGATGGAAGTCTAAAGACACGGGAAGCCAGAACAACGGGTTGGGGAGAAACACGTGAAGTCGCGTTCTATGGGAGTGGGGTGGGTGGGGGAGGGAATTTACCTCGCTGTTAAAGCGAACTGTGGGGGAAGGGACATGGGGGGAGGAGCCTAACCAAGAATAGACTGAACCATTGTTGTGAAACTCATGAAAAGGCACCAGTAATATCTAGGTACAATTTTAACAAAACCTCACACAACCTTTAGGAATACTTTGGTTTCTCCTGACGCAGGCTGCAGCATATCTGCAGCAAACATTCCCAAATGCATAGGGATCTTTTGCTTGGGCTATGGGATATCAATTGACTATTGGCAAGAGCACAAATAATCACCTACATGTTACCTAAAGTATGTCACTGAAGGTAAAGAAAGGTAAGGAAAAGGAAAAGTATGTTGCTATAAAAAAAAGTGTTTACTGTAGTAAAATAATATTCAATTCATGATAGATTTTTTAAAGCTGCTTTTAAAGGAATTTTTTTAATTATAAATGATCAAAGTTGAATAATTAACTGCAATAAAAATAAAAATCTTTTTAGCTGAAATGATTACATTGCTTCATTGCAGTATTGGTATACAAGGTCAGCCATTTTGTGTTCAACCATGTGCATATGTAGGTCCTGTTGTGACCAACAGGGGGAATTTAGCATTTGAAGTCAAAATGGATCTCTGCAACGTAACCCTTATCCCAGTAAATCATGAGTAGAGAGAACACAAAATCACACTTGGATATCAATGTACACACACACACACACACACACACACACACACACACACAAATGTATCCTGCGTCATCTACAAAGTATGAAGATATCTCTTGTGATAGTGAGGAGATTGTTGTTGATGCCGAAGAACAAGAAGTGCCAGGAACTCTATATAGTTCAAGCTGAAGTTGTTTATTGGTCTTGTACGAGGAGAAGCAGAGGATTTCATCAAGCAAGAGATTTGTGCGTGAATCTTCCTCAGTTCCTTCTGCCTGCTCCC
>JAOPUH010115417.1:0-10041 GCA_027123175.1 Urophycis cirrata | reverse complement strand
TGTTCTGAGTGTGTCACTAATTCACGATTGGGTTAAATGCAGAAGACCAAATTTCCCTCACGGGATCAAATGAGTAAAAAAAATAAATAAATAAATAAAATAAAAAGCCTCCTCCTCTCCCCCTGCCTCCTGCCGGGGAGCGCTGAGTGCAGTGCGGGGGCACAGAGGGCTGATCCGGAGGAGAGGAGCCACGAGGAGTTTGACGAGGACGTCGCTGGGCTGACGGTGGTAGTGACGGTTATTTGATTTTGTTTGCGGTGACCGTCGATCACCAGTCAGCCAGACGTCAGGCGATTATTACAAAGTCGGCGCCACCCTCGCCGGAATGTAATGTTCTGGTGCTCGAACAAGCTGCAAAGATGTCAGGGTTTATTTCCTTCTGTCTTTCTCTCGTCCGGATGAATCTCGAAGGTCAGCAAGGGGTTGTGTGTGCGCTCATTAAAGAAACACAAAGGTACCAAAGAACAGTAAAAAAAAAAAGACACACATCTTTTCATCACGTTGCTCTGCTTCGGTTTTGATCAAAGTGTGGGCAGAGACAGACAGACAGACAGACAGCCAGACACAGAGAGAGAATAACAGCGAGAGAGAGAGAGAGAGAAACAGACAGCGAGAGAGAGAGAGAGATAGCGAGAGAGAGAGGCAGTGTTTGAAACGTGCGCTGTTAACTTTTAATAAAAGCCATCTATAGGTCAATGGTAACAAAGCACTGAGTCTTATTGGACCACCCATTTAAATCTTAATTGAGTGCCGACAAATAAATCACGAGCCTGGCTCGGTTACGCCTGGGCCTAAACTCAAATATTACCATTTTAGAAGTGATTAGATTTCCATGATGAATTTGTTTTCTTTTTCTCTTTTAGGATTGATGAAAACAATACTTTTTGAAAATTGACTGTACATGATGAGTTTGGACTCCATTACCAAAAATGATTTGGCTTCTGTTGAGATTACCGGTCAATGTCTTCCAATTGGCTGAAGATGAAAATCATCTCTCCCATGTGACTACACTGTGTCTTGGCTGTCCCCCGGGTTCAGTCACACTACAGGATATCTGATAACAAACAGTGATCATGTTTAATATTTGAGATTTCCTATCGGACTGCAAAGTAAAAAATAAAAATAAAAACAAAGAAATCTCAAGGGTTCACTGCTCCTTTAACACTTATCTGACCGAGTGGTCCGACTTCAGGTTTTCAACAGTGGATATGCCAAAGTGTGCTTGTGTGGGTAAAGAATGGATTGGAGGGCCCATATGATTTGACATATCTTTTTTTTTCCCTTTAATTTCTCTTCCTCCATCGCTGAGTGGTGAGATTGGACTACTCAATAGATCTGCATGTTCCAAAATGTCGTCACAACACTACAAATACCAGGTCAGTTCTCGGGGGATACCTCCTATCTTAGAGGTCAGGGTCGTCAGAGGCTTATCTTCAGTTTATATTTTATTACAATCATCAAAGTATGTGCACTGGAAAAGTCGACAGAAAGGAAGGTACAATTATGTTTGTGTTTAAAACAGTTCTTCAATCTTAATTGTTGCTGGCCATATATGGAAGAATAAATAGAGATTAATGGGATAAAGGTGTGTTTGGAATGTAAGAGCGGTAAACAATTTTGTAAAGAAACAATATACCAAGTTATTCTAAACAACATAATATTGATATAGCCATTTTGCAAGAGCCATATCTGACCAAGAGAATTTCAAATGGAAACAACAAGGTTATAGCCACTATAAGGACCCTTATGGGAGATTTGTAATAGCGCAAGGGTCATTGTGCTCGAAACGCATAATACTGGTTCATGTCTACCGACATAACTTTGTCATCCCCCAGTTCTTCTGGAAACGGTTCTTTAACCTGCCTGACCTACTCACAGAGGTCGACATTGGCAGAAACTTCAGTCTAGTATTGGATCCAATCCTTTATCGGCCTTCACAGAGGACCAGGTCTCTAACACGGAACACTACATTTTTCTAAAAGAAGAGATGCTGGGAATGGGGCTGGTAAACATTTGGCATACATTAAATATAAACACCAGAGAACACTAAATTGCACTCCTGTCCACAAACATTATTACTTGTATAGATTTACTATTGATACCCTTCTCTGAGGTACATCAAGTTACCTCTTAGTATTTGGACTGTATTGACTGTATTGGATAACACTACCTTATTAGTCACTATACCCGCATCCATGCCAGTTACCAGACAAAATAGGTAGAGAATCACATCCCACTTACTTAATGATTCAGAAGTGTGACTAGGATATGCAAGGACATTTTATTTGAAAATACAGCAAACTCCAACCAACATAATATGTTGGGGTTTGCTGTATTTTCAAATAAAATGTCCTTGCTAATGGGAAGCCATTATGGGAAGCCATGAAAGCTTATCCCAGAGGTCAAATTATAGCTTACACCTCAGGTACACTCAATTAGTAAATAGATAAAATATAATCTCTGGAAAATTATCATAAATAATTAAATAACAGGTGCAGTATGATGGTATTATTATCCAATAACTCAAATCAACACAACTACAATATCACATGCTTAATACACACACAAAAACACTTTATGAATAACAAAACAGATATTATGAGCAGGGAGAGAAAGCAGGGAACATTTGAGTTTGGCAGATTAAAACAGAGACAAAGACAAATATGGCAATACATGCATTCAAAAAGGACGACATGCTTACCCTGGTGAGATTAGCAATGCTTCTTGCACTACAATAAATCCATATATACATCACAAAGAGTGTAAAGTATTTTCTGAACAAACTTGATTTTCCTGCACTAGCAGATCATAATTAAGGGGACATTAGTCAATATCAGAAAAGAGGTGTTGAAAGCCTCTTTTGGCCATGACGGACTCTCCATGGAATTCTACAAGACATTTAGTCCCAAACTGATATAACCTATGCTCACAATGTTTAAGTATGCCATAAAAACAGGTAGACAGAGTCAGAGTCGGTCATCTGAGCAGGCACTGATTGTTTTACCCAAACAAGGCAAGGATCCAAAACACGGACATTTTCCAAAAGTCCTTGTTCTACAACTTGAGAAGGTTCTTCCTGACATAATCGGCATGGACCAAACAGAGTTAATTCAGAATAGATCATCAATTAACAATGTAAGAAGGTATGGTCAATATGTAGTAGTGTCACTCTACGATGGGGAAAAGGCGCAATGGAAAGAATTATCATAGGTCCCAAATTTACCAAATTAGTTAAATTACTTTATGGAGACACGGCAGCACAAATACAATCTAATCAGGGCATATCGGCTAGAGTCGTTGTATCACACAGCCCAAGAGAGGGCTGTTGTCTTACACCTCTATCATTCACAGTTGCCAGCTGGTGACAGCTGTATGGTCTAGCCCGCCCATTTGGATGACGTGCAGACAATATATTGGCATACTTTCAAGCCCAGACGAATCTATCCCAGAGTTGATGGATACACTGATGGAAGTCAGTGAAATTGCAGGTTTGATATAAACAAAAGCCTAGTCATACCTATTGAGTTACATATATGGTCATATATAGAGAGTTGAAACTGCTGATACTAGGTTTCAAGCCCTAAACACATCACAAACTCAGGACCAAAACATTGTGAGTGAAAAAGTGAGTTGCAAAAATACATTTGCCCTCAACTTGGACTACCTTTGTCTTGAATTGGGCACATGAACTGCATTAAAATGAACAAATTGCCAACATACCTCCATAAATTTCCAGATCCTACCAATTCCAGTACTTTCAAAAACTCTTGTCTCACACGGTTTAAATGGCAAAAAAAAAAACAAACACCCAGGATAAAACGACAAAGCCCTCTTGAAAAGGAAAGACTGCAAGTTCCTAATTTTTAAAACTTCGACTAGGCAGCACAAATTAGACATGGCAAGCAGATTGATTGAACAGAATTAACTCAATACATTGAAACTGTAATCAGTACCAAATATCAGATCTTTAAAACCTCCCTTAGTTATAACGATGAATCCAATCACATACAATTTGGCATGAAGTTTGGAAGAGAACAGTCTATTCAATCCATGACATATCCCCTTTTCACATAAATCACTCTTTACCTAAAGCCCTTAAAGATGCTTTCACAAAACTGACTCACACTTTTGGGAATTTATTTAAAGCTAGAAGTCTGAAGACTTCTAGCTTATAAAAATGCTGCTGCCTTGATGGAAATCAACAGATCCACACACACACACACACCGGGGTTCTGCACAACACATCTCCCTTAACCCTCTCTCGGCCATCAACATCAACCGCTGCGAAGAAGGAGACACGCACGTCTACACAAAACTCACAGCCGGTGTCCCTTCATCGGGACTTTCAAGAGTATACTAAAAGGCACTTGGACGTCACCAACAGAGGGCATCTGGCGTTTGGAACAGAGTGGAACTTGGAACACAAAATGGTTGACAGAGACGGCCAAAAACATGCAATTTTAAGTCCGGTTTTCTCTAAATGACTGCCTTATTTTAGTAACAGTGACAAAATTGCATAAATTGCTATGTTGCCGATCAAGTCAGACACATGCCACATTTGAAACTGAAATCCTTTCCACAACCATCCCCACAGAGCCTAGAGGGACCCTACTGGGAGACACATCTATGATGAAAATCAATAAAAATGAAATAAAATGTATTAGACTTGCCTCATCACAGCCAACAAATATAACGCTATGCAATGGAAAGATGCCCAATCGCCTACGTCTACAAGATGGGCCAATGAATCAGCATCACGACAAAGAATGTACAACCTAAGAGTAGAGTAGAGAAGAGTAAGCCTGGAGGGTTTCGACTTATTTGGGGAGTGACTGAATCCAACTGATGTGAAGGTCAGGCGGGCTTTGCTGTTTCTGCTGGTACATGTTCTGAAAAAGGCACATACTCTGAATGAATAGGTGATCGGATGTGAGGGGTGGGTGGGTGGGATGGATGTGTGTGAGATGTGGTGGTTATGATGGTTAGTGGTGGCAGTGGGAGAGAGGGAGTGGTGGGCTGACTGCATTTATCTTGACATTTTTTTGTCCACTGTTGCTTTATTAGGGCTAAGGGCCATTTTGTCACAATAATAAACATAAAGATAAGGTTGAAAAGTAATTACGTGTTGTTATGCGAATTGTCTTGTGTGTGTCAAACGTTTTAAATCTTGTAGTTTGTCCCCAGCATAAGATTATCAGCAATAAGAGTAAATCAAATGCTTGTAGTGATTTGAACATTTATATTGTGTAAGGTTGTTTTAGTATTGTTGCTTTCCTTGCCTCTTCCGTTGACTGCATAGCCATACCAAACCACGACCGTTTTTGTCACGGTCCATCTGCCACGCACCCTCCACTACTCAATTCAAACTCTCAACTGTACCGCATCAGGTGATTAGTGGAGGCTACAAATCAGCCCTTCACTATTCACCTGGTGCCAGATTGTTCTTCGCTGTTTGCCGCATGCAAGTCTCTCCAGCAATTCTCCAGCCATCTTTACCGGTTTCCCGATCCTGCCCGTCCCTGACTACGATCTCCGCCTCACCCTTCCTGATCTCTGTTCGCCTGCGGACCCCGCACACTCTACTCCCCCCCAGAGTCGGCTGGAAAGCTTTGAGGCTGGCTATCCAGCACCAGGAGGTCAGTCTCACCGTCCTTCAAGACGAAATGAGACAGACAATGGCCAAGGACCAGGACCACTCCATGGCTGCACTCACCGCTCAGATGCACCTGACGGCAGTTCTCACCCAGGCCGCCCTCTCCGGCCCTGACGCCCACAGCTTCGGCTTCGTCACCTTCCGTCTCGCTACGGGAGCGCCGGGTGGGAATCCCAGCACCGGATCTCCGGTGTATGGTCTCCCAGAACCCTGCGTTATGGTCCCCGCAGCCCCTGTGTGTCGAGCATGCCCACAACATTCTAACCAGGTATGCCATGGGTCTCTCCCCCTTTCAGTTTGCCTATGAGTTCCAACCCCCTGCTGTTTCCCAATCTCGAAAAGGAAGCCTCCTGTCCTTCGGTCCAGACCTCATCTGTCGCTGCTGCAGGACCTGGGACCAAGGGACGCCCTTCTTCTTCTGATACAGTCCTGAGGAGAGGTCCTGGATCCCTGCCAGGCACATTCTGGACAAGGACTTCATCCGGGATTTTCATCACGTCACCTCTTCCAGCCGTCCAGGACCACTGCAATAACCAGGGACCCAGGTAGGAGGGCTCCAGCCCCTCGAGTCACCTGGAAGCGATGACTAGGAGAACGAGGCATCGAGGCATCCTCAGGCGAGGACCTGCCGGTGGATGGCAACATCTCGGAGGAACATTAACCCTCTTCCAAGCCCCCTCCTCCCACCCATCTCGTCGTTTGAGTTTTGGGACGTCAGGAGCCATCCCTTGAGGGGGGCTTTTGTCACGGTCCTTCTGCCACGCCCCCTCCACTACTCCACTCATTCAAACTCTCAGATGTGCCGCATCAGGTGATAAGTGGAGGCTACAAATCAGCTACAGTATTCACCTAGTGCCAGATTGTTCTTCGCTATTTACCACATACCACAAGTCTCTCCAGCAATTCTCCTGCCACCTATCCTGCTTTCCCGATCCTGCCTGTTCCGGACTCCGATCTCCGCCTCATCCTTCCAAATCTCTGTTCGCCTGCCACCCGTCCCGGATTCCCGATCCCGCCCGTTCCCGAGGTCATTGTTCATTCAGAAAATAACGACACTTTATTGTCACATCTGTCTGGTTTAGTGTTGCAAGTGGGTCCTACCCCGTTACATTTGTAGTCATTTGAACATTTATATAGTGTAAGGCTGTTTAAGTATTGTTGCTTTCCTTGCCTCTTCAGTTAACTGGGTAGCTATACCCAACCATGACTGTTTTAATCCATCAAATAATGTTTACGACATGCATTTATGACAGCAAAAAAAAAAAAAAAAAAGAGATTCAGCAGTGTTGAGGACCCCATCATGTTGTAGACACGTTAGTGGAAAGTCAAAGGCCGTGAAACCACAAAACAACAAAACAAACTAATTACTACTAATGTGTTATAGCTCACGTAAAACACCCATGATTATTTCATCTGCCTTTCCATCACTATATTGACTAATAGTGATGGCTTTGACTCTTATGGTTTTGACACTTATATTAACAGGGCAAACACCAAGCCTGGACTGTGTAAGACCATGAAATCCTCTTCATTTTATAAGAGCAAAGGTTTTTTTTTTTGGTTTTTTTAATAAAAATTGGTTTTGTTATCAAAGCTGTGGCTCACCCAACCTGCCCAAAGGCAGGACTGAAACACTGGCTGCAGTTGGATAGACTATTTTTCTTAGGAACATTCCCAGCTGTCTGAAATGACCCGGAAGTATCTAAGTGGCAGCCATGATAAGAGCTGTTTGAATTCTATTAATGCTAAGGAAAAAAGCAAGTTGCAATGCTTCCTTTCTTATCTATTTTTGCACAGCTTACACTGGACCATCCTTTACTAAAGCAGATAATGTCGTCCCACAATTCCTTGCGGCAGGAACATCCAAAACAACGCACCATTCGTCCGTTCATGAAAACAAGCGATCAACATGACAGATTTTTTTTTTCATACAATCTTTACTAATTGAGCTCTACGCCCACAAATATGAGGGCACAGGAGTGTGAGCGTGAGCAATCATAAGCAATGTGATGACTATTTTGGTTCCCTTTTGTGACTGGTTGCCTATAAAGTATACTTTTCTTCACCGTGTTGTCCACGTTTATCGCCTAGCCTGTATGAAAACAGCACGGTTAGAAAGCGCGGGGGCAAAGTTTCTGGAGATGCTCTTTAAGTAGTCCATCTTCTGAACATTGTACTTCCACCATGCCAGGACTCTCCATCCATTACAGCCACCGTTGTATGATGACGTAGCCAGGTTTTAAGTGCAGTTGGATTATCTTGTGGTTGTCTTTTCCTAAGTCCTTATGAATTATCGTCCTTGTGAGCGTTTTCCATCGAGGTCAAGGAAAGCGGTCTGGAAAGGACGCCGGGCGTCATTTGTAACAGTAGCCACCACCGCAAGCTCTTACTGTTCTCCACCGTAATTGTGTTTAGATCCCAGAGAAGACCATGACCTCTTCTCCACACCACATACTGGACTGTGTGTGTGTGTGCGTGTGTGCATGTGCGTTAATGTGAGGTTTTGCAGAAACATATTTCACAGTCTTCCTGTGACTGCAGCATTGAAAATGTCAGTAATTTCACTTGAATAAAATATTTGGACTATGCTATTCATAAATATAGATTATTTTAAAAAGGTTGCCAGTGTAGGGTTTAATTTCTTTTTTTGTGTGTTATGAGTTATGAGTGTGACATGGAGTTTCCCTCTGGTCTTACGGATAGAGTTCAGACCAAACGATTTATAAAACAAATTGAATTCAAATCAGATTTTAGAGACAAGTTTTTAATCTCAATAGAATTAAGTGGTACCTCATTTTGCATTCATCTGTGCCAGTCCATACCTCATCTATTGTATTTTATGTAGAAGACTATTAACAAAATGCCTCATAATTGAAATTGAGATTGATGCTCTAAAACAAGTATCTTCTGAACACACACAGATCAGACGACTACCTGCTATTCCTTTTGCTATTCTATTAGCCATTGAGGTTCCATGTGAATGTGTGTTGTGCACTTTGTCAAACATGTATTGGTTGGCTGTACTTATTCAAAGCTTGATGAAATATTCCAGTCTAGCCAAATAGAGAGGTCTGCAGAGCACAAAGTGCACTGATGACATAAGTGTCTGGGGGTTCTCTGAATTACGTATTTGCTATCGCTGCTATTTTTGCTGTAAAAATGGGTAGTTATCATCCATCATGGTTTCTTAAAGTTTATTCTTCTACTTCTATTCTTGTACTTTGTGGCCACAACTCATTTTGAAGAGCACATTGGACGGAATGAAATGCCTTTGAGGTCATAGCAGGGTATCAGAGAGGAGGGACAGGGTGAGGCGGGGCCTCAGAAGGTCATGTGTCTTGTCATCTCTGATGACAAGACACACACATGTATGAATTGTAATCCTTTGTGTTCAAAGCGCTTACATCTGTCTTCCGCCTGAGGAAACCTGTTTAAAATACATTAATCATGCTTCCTGTGAAGAAATCCCATGCGTGTTAGTGTGGGTTATCAATTGTGATTTTTTTTTTTAAAGACTGCAATGTGAGCTTAGTGTACAGTGTAAAGAGTCTACAGTGTGAGCTTAGTGTACAGTGTAAAGAGTCTACAATGTGAGCTTAGTGTACAGTGTAAAGAGTCTACAATGTGAGCTTAGTGTACAGTGTAAAGAGTCTACAGGTGTCAACAAGAAGAGAACCATCGGGAGAATGTTAAAAATGGAAGAAAGTTTGTCAGGAAATGAATTGAAAATCTCAATGCGTCGTGAGGGGTCACCACTGCCCATCCAGTATTTTCCCCATGACAAACTGAAAGTTGTTTTTTCTAACAGGTCTAGCATGTTGTCTGTGTATACTAGTGTTGTAAATCATTGCAATGTAATGCATGCTTTCCTGAGGCAATATTGGAAGGTGGTGCGATTTGCCATCTCTGTGTTACAGCATTTAGTCCTCAACTTCCACTGTGTCAGCCTCCCCACCCCCCCCTTCCAGTACATTGCAACCAAACACAATGAAATGCCCGTCAAGAGTGTTTTTAATTGCTTGATTTGAAACATTAAGTGGCCACGACCCTTGAAGAACCTAGAATATATCACTATGGTTACAAGCAATGTTGCTTGTTCCTTGCTGGCCCTATTTAGGGCTCCTTGTGAATCTGATTGAACATTGAGACTAAGGCTGATCTTTAGGGAGCGCCACATACCACATGAGAGCCAGTGACAAATGTTTATTATTATTATGTCCAATTAAGAATGACTTATTGTACTAGGCTAGCCTATGGGATCGTCTTTCACAGACCGCCCCCCCCCCCCCCCCCCCCCCGGGGGGGGCGGGGGGGGGGGGGCGGGGGGCCAGAGTGGGGGGGGGGGGAAAAAAGGAGGGGGGAGGAGAAACGAGGAGAAGAAAGAAAAA
>JAOPUH010115371.1:0-10050 GCA_027123175.1 Urophycis cirrata | reverse complement strand
CTTTGCTAGATTGGTGTGAAGTTCTTGTAGTTGTGTGTAGAGTTTTGCAAAAGCAGCCAAAGTTGCGAAAATTGAACATTAGCAATCAGAAAAAACTGTAATAAAATAATTTGAAATAAATCAATTAGGGTTTCAATTTATCATCAATAATTGTTTCTGATGCCCAATGATTACTGCTGCATATCAGTCTATGCCGTAGTCCAATGTCAAATGTTTACCCTGTGGCTTTTTGTTTGGTGCAATTCAATTATTCTTCTGTACGGTGTATGAAATATTAACCGAGCAATTTCAAGTAACCTAATAGAAAGGGAATAGAGCAGAAAAAGCCGGCAAACAAAAGAAAATACATGCCAACCTGTTATTTTTGAGAAAAGCATATGTGGAGGGCGATGTTTGTGTCACTCTATAATGTTATCCAATTCCCATGTCTCTGCTCATATTTTGAATCTCCTATCAAAAAACATATATATATATATATATATATATATATATATATATATACATATATATCGTTTCTTCATCGTATTCATTAAAAAAAAAATGTAAACACTAACAAAAATACAAATGTAATGGCATTTTGCCTTTAAAACCGTCCGGAATGCATCATCACTGTGATACCAACAGCTCGGATCTCACGGTAGGGCCTTTGAGAGGAACTGGAAAGGATAATCAAAATGGATACCTGGCATGCATCAAGCATACTGAATGAGCCTGACATCAACAATGTGCGGTATGTCAACACTAATGTATGGCTGTTTTTTTTTTTATCCGCGCTGGCGTTAGTAGCTAGGCTGTGTTCAAAACACTGCGCCCTTCAGAGAGCACTTACAGTTACTTTTTGCTTGTGGATATCAGGTTATTTTCTTATTTGTACCACTACTGCACTCTATGTAGGAGATTGCATTTGCTCCCGTATCACTTCTGGTCAGATGAGGACCACAAATGCTTTTGAGATTTTCAAGTGGGTTGTGAGTCCAAAAAGGTTAGGAACTGCTGATCTTCAAAACAAACAAATAGACAAACACATGCACTCATACACACACTTATAGATTTAAAGAATCTAGATTATATTAGTGTGTTTCACAGTCGTAAAAGTAGCTGTTTGATACAAGATTTTCTTTATACAAGCTAAAACTGTATCAATGCATCCAAGGATTTAGGCAAGCATCAGGCAACCTTGCTGGCCTGATGTTACCAGGCCAGCAAGGGCTGCATGGAGATCCTGGGTGGAGATCCTGGGTGGAGGTCCTGGGTGGAGGTCCTGGGTGGAGGTCCTGGGTGGAGGTCATGGGCAGCCTTCTGCTTTGCTGTGGTCATTAGAACAATACAAAGGAACACAGGAAACACATAGACTACTCTGCTGACAGCAAGGCCTCCAGACAGGCTAAACACACACACACACACTGAGCACACTCGCACACACACATACTCACACTTTGCACGCACACACACACACACACACACAGAAAATCAACCCTAATAAACATCTATGTGCAGATATAGTAACTGATTCACAGACTTGCTGAGAATGACACCAAGGTCATTGTGCTTCAGTGGAGGAACATAAGGTTATATAGAGTATATCCACATGCATTGCTGCAGGGTGTGTGTATGTATCTGTGTGTGGGTGCATGGGTGTGTGTGTGTGTGTGTTACACTAATGCTAACCAGCATGCAGACAGGAATTTATGTGCTGTATTGTAGCTTTTCTCATATTTCTGCACTTTGATAGACATAGTAATGGATGCCGATTGGCTGAAACAATCCTGCTCATTGACTGCCTTGTCAGTCAATGAAACAAACAGAGTTGCATTGACCATCAATGATGAACAACCTTTGTGTCCCAGAGGTTTTGTTATACAATATGTTATACCTATGCATGTATGCAAACCAGCTCACACATCTTTGATATCGGGTGGATAAATTGGGACTGGAAAATGTTTGATAGTCTGATAGCAGCAAATGCTTTTCTAGACTTATGATACACACAAATACAATAGTCTGACATATGATGTATGACATATTACTTGTGTAGCTTACTTGTCAAAGTTAAGAAATGTATGTGACTTTAAAAATTTTAAATATATTATATAAAGATTACTTACTATCTTAGAACAGTTGTGTCATTCAGATACCATTTTGCAGGTTTTTGGCACAATTCTGGCTGATAGATTTCAGACAGCCATGCCACAGCAGCATTGCATTATGGGTATTTTCACCATATTGTTGGAAATGCAAAACGTAAACAGCAATAACGACAGACAATCAGAGTTATAACAGTGAGCGACATCAATAAAAACACATTGTAAATGAATGACAAAAATGCATAAGAGAGGTACCGAGAGGAAATTGGTGACTGAAGCTACAACACAACACCACCTGCCATGGCTTTACCAGAGTCCCAGCAACTGCCTTACATGAAAAGGTAAACGAAAAACATACGTGAAAGAGAATGTGTTGAGTTTGACGAAGGCCAGAAGACGAAGATGACATGGTGGCATGTGACAATGAAAGCTTGAGACGGCTTCCCTCTTGGATATGTCCAAATGTGCACCAACTTAGCCTCAATGAAGCCGAACTGCAGAGAAAAATACATTCTGCCCTCGGATGAGCAGACTCATGGATCGCTACATGGACAAAAAGTCCAGCAAACATGACACAAAAAAAGTACACAACCTTTATAAGCGCATTCAACCGCCGTTTCTTTGACAGGCTGCCCTTTGGAATTGTCTGTCTGTCTGTCTGTCCTTTTCAGAGGCGGATGGCGCGGCTCCTTGAGGAGCTGCTGTATGTCTGTCTCAAGGACAACATTCTGATTTGGTTAACAGACAAAGAAAAGCAACAGAAACTCTCATCAACTGGTGTGCTGGAGCTATATGACCACCAACAAAGAGCTGAAGCTGTCGGCTGACGAGTCATTGAACGGCCCTGGTGCCGTCCTCCTGCAGAAGGTGTAGGAGCAGTTGTCCACTACTACCTGTCACATTCACATCCCGCTCTTTGACCCCTACAGAACAGCAATATGCACAGGTGGAAACAAACTGAGCTGAGTGAGCTTCCACCTAGGATGAGGTACAGTTACACCATCTCACACACACCAGGCAAATCCCTGCTCACAGCAGAGTCACTGTCCTAAGTACAAAGTACAAGTTGCAGTTGCTCAGACAGAGACGTAGGACACCATCATCTCTGTGGATGGGTTGTTGGAGAATGCACCTGCATGGTCAACATACCTTGCTGAAGTCAGACAGCAGCTAAAAGTGTACAGCGTATGCTCACTGTACCAAAAGGGTTGGAAGAAGGTGAGCAGTGTTGTGCCGGAGAAGGTGAGCAGCCTTGTGCTGAATGTCACTTAGTGAAGCTTGGCTTCATTACAGGGTTTGTTTGTTTTATTTTGTCATTGTGATTTTTTTTATTTTCTATCCTCTTATGTACATATTTGGTCTAATATGATAATAAAATTGTGTGCTGATGTGAAGTCGGAGTTCTGAATTGATACCCAAATTTCCCTGTCGGACAACCGTTCAATACATTGTTCCGAATTGTGTTGAACGCAGTATGACCTCCAAACCTGTCGGTTTCAGCAACGTGCATGGCGGCATTCTGATATACCTTAATATTTAGAAGAAGAAGAACTTTGCTGGGCCTGGGTTATATTCAAATTCAAGGTAAGATTAGCTAACAAACAAACTGCTACAAAGTACGATTAACTATGGCCAGACCGATACCAATTACAATTAGACAAAATGAAGAGGCGAAATGGGTCGACACAACTTCCAGTGTCTGTAATGTTTGATCAGCCATGTGTATGAAATGCTTCATGATGGTTTCAATAAGGTTTACTGTGGGTTATTGTACCAGACCATTTTCTCTGAGCCGTCATCGCAGGACAAACAGGGTTGTCGCTAAAAGCACTCACTGTGGGCCATGTACCAGGGCTCATGGGTCTTGTGTGTTATCGTCTACAGTTTAGTCTGCTCCCAGAGCCCTGGTGCCTAGAGAGAGTCATTAGTTTGATGTGCTTGTCCCCTGTGCTTGTCCTACAATGACATGTCTGTGAAAAGGTATAACGCTGTACAGACCCTTTTCTAAAAGCTCTGAACATACGGCTAAGAACGCCTGGGGATGAGGTTATGTACAACTAGCTGCTTACTACTTTATTTCACATTACACTCATTCAGAAAATGCATTCAAAGTAAATGCTGTTTAAAAACTAGTCCCTTATATGTGTTCTAAAACAACCATGAAGCACGACATAATATTTAAGTTGTATTACATTACTTTCTACTGATTCAGACCCCATCTAGAGCAGTTTACGTTCATCCCCGAAGACTGCAGTGAAATGTCTTGCAAATGTAGTGACTAGTTATTTTGACTTTATTATTGTTATTATTGTTTTTTTGAATAGGTTTTTTCGACACAATAATGCCCAACAGGTTTTGTCATGTATTGTCAGAATCAAATTGTTTCAACACGACTGTTCAGTATGTGTGGTTTCTTTAGTTTTTAAGTTGATCAACTATTGATTGAAGGTATGGCTAAAAGAAGACAACGCCTTAGCCCTGAATAAGATGCTATAGAGCAGGGGTCTTCAACATGTTCATTTAGTAAAAGAGCTACTTTTACTAAATGAAAATGGCCGAGAGCTGCTCATGTTTTATAAAAAATATTCTCATTTCTCAACTGCATCACAACTGCATCTCAAATCACAAATGCAATAAGCTTGTTTTTTGCCTGAACATTTACAAAATGTTGGTGTCCACAACTCACATTTTGCATTCAAACATCACGTTATGTTTGTGAAACAAAACTCTGTTTCCCACTCTTCATGAAAATAGTATGTTTTCAGCTCTTATTAGTTCTTATTAGTACCTGCTGTGGCCATGGCTGCTGCCCATCTCACATCAACACTGACACATCAAGCTTGACAGCAACACAACTGTTTGATGTACAACTAATTGGCAAATAATAATTTTGTGTAAGAAGGAGGGGGGGGACATCTATGAATTTGATTTGATTTTGGATATAATGAACCCATTGACTGATTTAGGGAGAGGTGTGTTTTCACAGGAGACCATTGAGCCGTCCACATTTGTTTTGGACTATCGTGGGGATTTGATCTGTAATGGAAAGAAGAAATGTGATGACACTGAGAATAGGTTTTTGTTCCCCTTTTCGTGCAATGGAGCACACAGGGGGTAAGTAAGCTGGCCAAATACCAACAGTTTGACATTGGTACTGAGATCAACATAGCATCATTATCAATAATAATGCCATGATTAAATAATTGAGAGAAACATGGGGTTGTCTTTGGTAAAGACAAAGTCGATGTGTGCATGTTAATGTGGGCAATCTGTGTTCAGAACTTCATTAACTCACATGAAATAACCTCATCACAGGGGACAGTTTGGTGCTTCTCATCTTACTTGGGTATTATTCTGTATTCTGATGGTTTTATTGATGCTTCCAGCATTGATGGTTGCAAATGGAGGCCTGGGAATACTTGTAAACGATGATCACAGGAACCCCAACTGAAAGATAAAGGAAATGGTATTGGACAAAAGCCACATTGGTGCTTATTTTCCGTAAGAAAGATCTCTAAGAGATAACCTACGACTAGGGGTACACTCCCTGGCGTTCAGATGTGAGTTTGAACACATTTTGTTCTTCACATGGTCTTTTTCTTGTTCCATAATCAGTTTGAATATAGTAAAGATGTTTGCACAAGATGCACTGAACTGTGACGATGGCGTTCCCTTGGTAACCTAGAGTGTCACCTTCAGGGATCCAGTGTCAGAGTGTGTGCCGCAGACCCTGGCAATCCCTCATCCTCAAGAACAGAGAAGAGTTGAAGTTGTAACTTTCAATATAATGCCCTATAGATGCTATCATGGGGTGCCAGACTTGATACCTCTACATTCTGAATCTCTATGAAGCTGGTGGGGGTTGAGATAATTTTATTACATAGCATTCAGCAATACAAGAGCTGTTTGGCAGGGTGAGAATGATTTCCAATTTTAAACGCGGCATGTGTTCCATTTGGCGCAATATGGCAAATGATGTCACTGTTTAAGTTCTGAAGTAGCACTTATTTTTTTGTCCTGCTTTACATGTATTTTCCTCCCAGCTTGAATCATAACGTTAGCCACCACATCCCGAGAGCAATTCAAATGGCTCACCAGCGTTCTCATGGTACACTCCTCTGTACAGTCATTGTATCAAACCCGCCCCATGTTAGACTGGCCAGACCCACGCCAAGTCTGCTGGAAATCTGTCTGAACAGGATGAGTTCCATATGTCTCCCATGTCAGAGCAAATCGAACATGAGGAGCAGCTTTGTCTGGTTCCCGGGCTATGTGGGCACGGCACTGCGCTGAACTATGAGGACCGTATTTCTTAGATTATATTTTTAACCCAAATTGTACAGTGCAGAGCCCTAGAGGGTGACCATGCGTCTCCAGATGGAAACGCAGGTTTGAGTACACACTTTTTTTTACACTTTTATACAACGCATCTCTGTGTTTTCATTGGGTGTGAGGGATTGTCTCGCTCTATTCGTTACGGTCGACGTTTAAACTTGGAGCCATTTTAGCTAAGAAAAAGCCTGGCTGATATGCCATCTTATGTGGTGATACGCCTTGCATAATTGAGTATGCCTGGATACACTATGTGATTAAAAAAAATCACTGGGGAAAGGTTATATTATATTGAATGCTATTTTTGGTTAAGAATTTTTTCCCCCGCATCAATAAAATAATTCAAAAACATGGAGCTCAATAGGACTGAACACACATACAGATTTATGTTTTGCAAAAAAAAAGTGACTTTCAGTTTTATCACACCAAGGTAGACTTTGAACAGCTGTAGCCTGCCGATGAAACACTTGTCACCATGGTCACTGAACATGTTGTAGGACATGGCGGAGGTAATGACCTTTTTATGTTTATCAAATCACAGTTCTCTTATTGCATCCGTAGTGGTAAACTAACATTCATAGACCTATAATTATCACTGTCTGTTATACATGTTTCATTCATTCATCTCATTCATTCATCTCAAGAGCAGTTTTTTTTCAGAATCAGAATCAGAATGTCTTTTATTGTCATTGTACCTAGGTACAACGAAATTAAAAAAGCAATCACCATATCAGTGCAGTATAGACAGAGTAGAAAAATAAAAAACAAAATAAAAAATAAATAGAAAAAAAAAATACTTTTACTTGCACTGCGATGCCTGAATATAGGTTGTTTTTGATAACATGACGGTATGCAGTTGTATGTTTAATTTTAGATACCAACTTTCTCCAAAAGACTACTGGCAAACAAACACAAAAACATCTCCAACACATGGCTGTATTAATGAATGCTCCAAATGCACATGAGACACATCCACTTATCATAATCCCCCTCGCCGGCAAACCATTCGATACACTATTTTACACTTTAATTAAAAAGTGAAACTCAATTATAATATATAATTATAATTATAATTGTCTTCACTAGACTATATGAGGTTAAGGGTTGAATCCATCCGTCCGTTTCACTGGTGCAGTTATTGGAAATGCTGCATATTTGCATAGTAACTGTTTATTCGTTATGGGCCTGATTGTAAAAGAACACTCACTCTACACAATCGTCTGTTTTTGTTTTCCACAAATGTCTTTACTCATGACCTCCAACGTCATCTGTAATGGGATTCAGCACTTCTGATACTATGCGACATGATAGATTTCTGTACCGTAATGAATGAACAAACGGAAGAGGGACCTCAGGTTCAACTTATTCTGACTTTCGTTAACAAACTCTTAAGAGAGTTTGCTGTCCACACTGCTGTTCGCTTTTGTACACATTTTAGGAATCAAAAACTAGAATTGGTTCTTGTTCATGTGGATTTTTGCTTTGATTTGATTGTTATTCATTATTAATTGTTTTTAGGTTGTCTTTTTCATATAATACATGTTCATGTTTGTGAGCCTAATGTGCCTGTTTGCTACTTAAATTCACAAAAGACAATATATTTTCTGTAGGTTGGCTGATCCAATTGACTGGATGTAATTTTACGGCAATATCCCCCACCGAAAGGGCAACAAAGTATTGCTTGTAATCCAACCATACATGTCTGATCCTATCCCTATGAGATGTGCAGAGGACAAATAAGATACATTACTTGCAGAGGACAAGTGAGTGTTTTTGGTTCTTAGTAACTCATTGTCGAACTAAAATGGCACAATTTTTGGTCATCAATAGCGAATCACCGACCCCATCGCGTAGGGTAAGATGGACTTTACCCTGAGGCAACTATCTCAGAGTATCAGATAGGACCAATCCTTCACACCCAATTGAAACATTGTTTAAAAGTGTCTACATTGTTTAAAAGTCAAAACAGAGATTTGTGTTTACCCTGATTGTTGAGAGACAATATTTGCCTTGGTAATGATATATTGATTGATTGATATTGGTAAAATAACCGTTTGATACTCCCGGTGCTCTCACAATTTAACAAGTGCTGTCATTTCATCCTTGGACCAATGCCATGACTGCAATGGACCTGTGGCAGGTTATCAATGGCTTGGTCTTGCATCAATGGCTTGATCTTGCAAGGAATGTTTGTTCACAAGGAGTTATGGCAACATATCCGCAGATGCCCTTCTAAGCCTGTGCACCCTGATGAGACTTGTACAAAAAGGGTGCTGGGTGTGGCTGACGCAGTTGGGTCCACCTCCCAACCCATTTCTCCTGGTCTGTGGAAGGTCCTCAATAACATGGAGGCAGACAAGGTAACTTCAGTTGTTAGAAATGATTTTGGCATTCTGCAATTGGCCCAGTCCTTTTTCAAATTGCATGGACACAAGCCAACACAACACAAGTACATCCGGTAGGAGCTGAAGGAGGTGGGAAGGCTTTTGTTAATCCTCATGGAAAAGGAGTCTATATATAGTTTGGAGGATGCAGTACATCCCACAAAATATTCAAATTAATAAATGCTGCCAAAGATGTTTCTGGGTTTGATACGCACATCTACGAGACACCAAGTCTGGCTGTTGTAGCTGATAATGATGACCAGATAAGAAGTGGAGCGGCATTTAAGGCACTTTGTTCATCTGAATGGTCAGAAAGGCCCTTTCCTATTTGCTAGGACATGGCCACCACCTACAATAGACAGGTCTGTATCAGGAATTTGTCAATTGCGGGTGCCGTACAAAACCCTGGACATCTCAGATCGATGCATCTTCGAAAACATCTCACCACAATGTCCCAGATTCTTAATCTGAAAAGTGACGAGCTTGAACAGCTGGACAACATTTGGCCCATGATATCCGCAAACACCAAGACTTTTATCGACTGCCAGAGGCAATGCTGGAAATGGCAAAAATATTGACGCTTCCACTGACCATGGAGAACAGTTCTTTAGAAAATCTCAAAGGGAAATCACTCATCAACATTAAGATGGAAGGTTTGTTGCTTGAATGTAGTGTGTGACAAAACAACTGGGGCAAACAAATGGCACCTCACAGTTGAGTAACACATTGCATATTCATAATGTTACCTGATGGATCGGATGAAGATTCAGAAGATGCCGGTGACGACAGCCCTGAAGAGAGCGTGGACAACACCGTTGGCCCAAGTGGTCCACACAGATTCTTCAAAAAAGTGCTCAAGTCTCTTTTGTTTGTTAACCTACATGCACTTATATTAGGCTGGTGTTGACACTGAAAAATGGGTTTCAACCAACTTTAATAATGTCTTCTGCTCTAGGGTGAAGGGTTTACTGGAGCTCTCACTGTGACACGAGGGTGGGTCGTGAGTGGGACTGGGTGACCTGTAAATACAAACAGTGCGTCTTTGGAGGGATGTGTAGGATTTATTTCAGTTTGATACTTTCAAAATCTTGCTTACTCTGGCTAGTTTCTCCAAATTGCCTTAACCTAGCTTTAAGAAATAATATCCAGGTATTTTGTTGATATTAGAAGAAGAAGAAGAAGAAGAATTACTCATTTGATCCCGTGAGGGAAATTTGTTCTTCTGCATTTAACCCAATCGTGAATTAGTG
>JAOPUH010115358.1:0-10052 GCA_027123175.1 Urophycis cirrata | reverse complement strand
GCCCACCGCACACAGCCCACCGCACACAGCCCACCGCACACAGCCCACCGCACACAGCCCACCGCACACAGCCCACCGCACACAGCCCACCGCACACAGCCCACCGCACACAGCCCACCACACACAGCCCACCACAAACAGCCCACCACAAACAGCCCACCACACACAGACCCCACACAGCCCAACACACACAGACCCCACACAGCCCAACACACACAGACCCCACACAGCCCACCACACACAGGCCGCCGCGAGTCATTCCTGTCATTATTGTTTCATCCACATCAAAATGACGCAAATTCTTCTAAAGAACTGCCAGTAAAATGAAAAGGAAGAAAGAAGAACATATTTTTTCTGTCCTCCAGAACAGAGGAGGGAGGGTTTACCATAAAAAGTGATCCATAAGATAAGATACCATAAGAAGTGATTTCTCAACATTCGGCTGCTGTTCCCCATCACGTCTTAAGGTGCTGGAGGAGGGAGGGTTCACCATGAGAAGGGATGGGGAACAGCAGCACAACATTGAGAAATACAACGCTCTGGGATGTGCCGTTGAAACATCTGGAAGGCTCTGCTCGTCCCTCACTCCCCCTTGTTTGTGTCTCCCCCGTCCCCCCGGTCTTTGCTGCAACGCCACCAGGAGGGCGAGGTGGTCCGCCTGAACCGGGAGCTGGACAAGATCAAGGAGGAGATGAACTCACAGCTCATCAAAGCCAAGTGGGCCCAGAATAAAGTGAAGACCGAGACGGACGCCCACAAGGTAAGACCCGCTCGCTCCACCACCACCATCACCAGCACCACCACCACTACCACCACCACCATCACTACCACCACCACCATCACTACCACCACCACCATCACCACCATTACCACCATCATCACCACCACCACCACCATCACCACCATCACCACCACCATCAGCACCATCACCACCACCACCACCACCTCCACCATCACCACCACCATCACCACCACCTCCACCATCACCACCACCATCACCACCATCACCACCACCACCACCACCACCACCACCATCACTACCACCACCACCACCATCACCACCATCACCACCTCCTCCTCCACCACCAGAAAATCACGGCCAAGGATCGGTGGCTTTTAGACATCTGTTGTGGCCTCCTTCTTTCTTTCTTCTGTTTTTTTTTTTCGGTTGGAAATGTGTCTTGAGGTCTGAGATAAATCCTTGAAACGCCCCCCCGAGTGGGAGCCCGCGTCCCCAGACGTTTGCTGGATGAACCTTGACAGCACGTTGAGCTGTGTAACGTCAGGGATCCTGATGAATGAACCGCGCCGCGTCACGCCACACAAGCCGGTTCTCTCTCTCCTGGCGCTGGCCTGGTCGGGGTCTGTGCTGGACCTTTTCAAACCTTTTTTCATGTTTTTTATTTGTTATAATTTTTTTTTAAATCACGCATTCGTCATCAAATGCATTAATTGCGAGACACTGGCTGAGACACCAGGACTGTAGCACTGCTTCAGTGTTTCAGGAGACAACACTTGGAACGGTGCATCAACACAACCGTGAAAGTGACTACGTTTTTTAGATTAGATACGGGTTATCTATTCCCACCAGGGAAACATGGTTGTATCTCTCACACACACACACACACACAACCACACACACACACACACACACAACCACACAACCACACAACCACACACACACACACACACACACACACACACACACACAACCACACACACACACATACACACACACACACACACACACACACACACAATCTCACATGGACTTTCACCGATCACACATAAACGTTGCTGTGATAAGCGATAAGACATTCGATACCTGTGATAAAACGGTAAGAAAGTGTGACAAACGAGGCCTACTGGAGCCTTCCAGAATGAAGAAGAAAAAGAAGAATTACAAATGCAATTGTCACCTGACCCCATTTTAAGATAAAAAAATAAATAAAAGTCTTGGGTGCCAGCAGCAAGTGAAAGCTTAAAATCAAATTTTTTGTCATCAAAGTCTTTAAGATGAGGGCTTTATTCTCTCATCTGTGAAGGTAATCCATAAGAAATTGCATTATGCATAATCTCTATAAACTGTTATCTGCAACAGGACAAGACATCTGTTTGTCATCCAAGTAGACATTTTGAGCGGGCTTTGGCTGCATGCAGGTAGGCAGTCCGTGTGGAGAGCAACAATCTCAGAACCCATCGGATGACCACGATTTAGCGTTTCTGGCCACCGGACAGTACCGGATATCAACGGTTGATTGATCTCGTCCATCAACCGTTTGTTGATCGGTTGCTAAACGGACTGTATAAACGACGACCCACCACGGAAGAGGAAGTCTCGGCCCGGATAAATCTTCGTAAGACGATAGCAGGCGGCCTCCAAGATTGCATTAGCCAAGACTCAAGCATAAATTATATGAAAAAAAAAAATGTATATGTACATGACATGAACGTAGGTCACAGGGGAGATTTTGATGGATATTTGATTATATTTTTAAATTCGGAAAACGTTCTGCGTATATATACAAACCGGAGGATTATGATTGGTAGCCACAAGCGGGCTACTGCTAACCACTCGGTGCTAGCTACCCCGAACCGCTCGATGCTAGCTACCGCTAACCGCTCTGTGCTAGCTACCGCGAACCGCTCGGTGCTAGCTACCGCTAACCGCTCTTTGCTAGCTACCGCGAACTGCTCGGTGCTAGCTACCGCTAGCCGCTCGGTCTGGTGCGGCGCACAAGATGTTCACTGTGGCGTTGGCTGATGGCGGTCTCAACACATGTTCAGGGCTGATGGCGGTCTCAACACATGTTCAGGGCTGATGGCGGTCTCAATACATGTTCAGGGCTGATGATGAGGTCACGGGCCGAAAAATGTTGGCCGCGGCAGATTTCCGCCGTCAGCTTTGATGAGGTTTGATGGCCGTTTCCTTAGCAACATTGAAACCCAACTTTAGTCTTTAGCTCCTGGAGGGCGTCAGGGCCATTAGTGCGTGGTGATGTCTTGTTGAGGCCATCGCAGGAGGCCACGGCCAGGTCGGTGTGTTATCCCTCAAGTGAAAATACAATGAGGATTTGCAGCATCGTAATGCATTTTTGATGAAGTCTCTTGCCAAATGATGCCTGCCTATTTGGCCTCGAAGGGGGAGAAAATACACAAATCTGCGAAATTACTTTAAACTGCTCTGTTTAACTTTTCTACTGTGGCTAAAAATATCTGAAGTAGAGCATTTCTCGAGAATAAAAAGCGCCCGTTCACGAGTCAACCCATCAAGGGACTTAAATCTATGAATGACTTTATTCTGGTCCAGTTTAACCCCATTCTGCTCAGTGATTGAGATACATTTGTGTGTCTACTGTTATTTGAAACAGATTCGTTGTTATTGCGTCGACTGCTCAGAAATAACTTTTGTATTGGTATTTTGGAAAACACGCGTGATATAAATAATAATAATACATTTATTTTAATTCATTACTGCCTTCGTCTCCCTAATGATGAGTTGAAGGTGTTGTCTATTTCAAAGGACACACTTTAACCCCATACTCTATTCCATTTGAAATTAGCTTTGTCTAATTCGCTAACAGCCAGAACATGGTCCTCTACAGGAAAAAAAATAATAAAAATCACCTTATGAACGTCTTGGGTGGATGTACATCTGTGTGTGTTCAACTATTTGTGTTTGTGTTTTATGTGGTCACAGTCATGCATGTTAATGTATTATGTCCATTAACTGTGTGTGTGTGTGCGTGTGCGTGTGTGTTCTCGTAGGAGACTAAGGATAAGCTGAAGGAGACAACAGCCAAACTCGTCCAGGCCAAAGAAGAGACTGAACAGATTCGCAAGAACTGCCAAGACATGATCCGAACATACCAGGTGTGTGTGTGTGTGTGTGAGAGGCCAGTGTTCCTGATATCGACATTTTAGAGTGGAATCTCAGGATGATCAGAGTACAATAGAAATGTACAGTCTGTGCTGTGTAATAATTCAGTGATCTTGAAAGGATGCTATGAAAAGCATATATTGCCTTCGGGGTGGGGGGGGGGGGGGTCTGTGTGTGTGTTTGTGCTTGCAACATTTTCTTGTCGTTTCATTTCCCATCTCGTAATTAATTCCTGGTCTGTCGAGGGCCTACTGAATATTAATTTAGGTTTGGAAATCATTAATTCAGCTCGGTTGCCCCCCAGCCAGTGTACACTGTCAATCGTTTGGTTTGAATTCATTTTTGAAAAATACCTAAAGATCTTATCTCCTCCCTCCCTCCCTTTATATCTCTAGACATGCATTAGGGGCTCAATTTAGGGCTGGGGCAATAATTCAATATTATCTTTGAATGGTATACAATACCATTCAAAGATAATATTGAATTATTGGCCAGTCTTCAAATTATGATATGGACTTGTGGCGATGGTGTATAGTCTGAATTAATTATAATGAGAGGACATGTCATAATACAGGCTTTGAAACGTCGGAGACAAAGGGGAACTAAGTTTTAGTCCGACCCTGTACCTTAAAATGTCCATATGCTTCAGCGTAATGACCTTCAGTTTGACCCTATCCAAAAGTGTTTTGAATTTGTGAGTCATTGTGTTAGTGTGTGTATGTAGCTTAGCAGTTTAACATCTGGCGGTGGGCTGGTCTCGATGCAGTACATAGATAGATAGATAGATAGATAGCTATACTTTATTGATCCCAGGCTGTGAAATTGCAGTGTAGCAGCAGCATTACACACAGTAAAAAATACAAAGAATTAAAGAATAAAATGCTATATTTAAAAAAAGTATAAAAAATGTATTAAAAATAAAAAAAAATTGTAGTGCATAGATGTATGGTGTGTGATATGGACTGTAAATAGTTGCATGCTGTATGTACAGTGCAGTGGTTCTGACTCTGGTGTTTCGCAGGAGTCTGAGGAGATCAAATCCAATGAGCTGGACGCAAAGCTGAAGGAGACGAAGTGGGAGCTGGAGAAACACAAGCAGGAGCACACCAGTCAGCAGGAGGTAACGCACACACGCGCACATGACACACACACACACACACACATACACACGCACACACGCGCACATGACACACACACACACACATATACACGTACACACACGCATACGCATGCATGCGTCATAAACTGTACACACATTCACACACACTCGCATATATACACACGAGGGTGGGAAGTTCACTTTTTTCACCTCTGTGTTATGTTTGAGGCATTTTGGAACATTTCTGGGGTACGTTCATCAAATGTTGGGAAATACCTTACTTTTACCTTCATGCTGCATGACAGACCAATATCCAGTGACCCTGGTGAATATATATATAGAGCGCAAGATACACAAGTGATATTCTAAGGGAGCGTTTAAAATCCTGCATTGATATTTTTGAGTGGCAAAATGCCCCGAACCCCTGTTCATTTCTGACCCTGATACACACACACACACACACACACACACACACACACACACACACACACACACACACACACACACACCCGTCGACATGAATATTCACATACATGCACATGCAAGTCAAGTGCATTTTATTAGTATAGCCCTTCATCACAGTCACCGTCTCAAAGGGCTTCGCACAACATGTATTTGTGACAACCCCTAACCTTAGCCCCCCCCAAAGGGCAAGAAAATCCATTCATCATCAAGGATGATGCTCTGAGATGGAACAAGAAGCAGGGGGTGAGGGCTTCCAGGGAGGGGTGCCATAATGTACATAATGCATACATAATGCACGCATGATGCATGAGCAGACACATACTGTACACATGTATACATGCACTCATACACACAGACAGACAGACAGACAGACACACACACACACACACACGTAAGGATAAGATAGGATAAGATAAGATAAGATCAACTTTATTTAGCCCAGAGGGGAAATTAGGTTGTCATAGCAGCAGCTGCAGCACAAATACAAATATAAAACTATATATATATAATAAAAATAAAAATGAAGGAAGAAAGATGTAAATAGAAGACCAGTCCAGGAAGTTGCATATAGTGTGTTAGTTATAGTTAATGTGCTGCCATATTTCATACAGAGATTTGGCGTCATCGTCCTCTTCATCATCACAGGAATGATGAAGGTGTTAACTCCGCCAGTGTGAGGGGGTCTGTAAACCAAGGCCCTGTCCTAATAGGCGGGCTGCTGATGAATAGATTTAGCCCTGATTATTCCTGTAAAAGCTTTATTTTCAATTTCAAGTGCTCCTTTTTCCAGCTCCAACACGGCACAAACAATAACAATCTGACTCACACCACGGCCCCACAAACACACTCTCACGCGTGTGCGAGCGCGCGCACACACACACACACACAGACACAGACACAGACACAGACACAGACACACACACACACACGCACACACTGATACAGAAATGGCCTTCCTCCAAATCACATCAGCCTGTTTTTCTCTAAGCCCAGTTCTGGGGGGGGGGTGCTTTAAAAATAAACGGCCTAGAAATAATCAATACACGGCCCCCTTCAATTAAGAACAACAACCCCAGCTGACTCCGACTCTATTTCCACGCTATCCCTCCCCTGGCCGTTTTGGCCCAGACTCTGGCATTCCGGCCAAAACCCAAGTCAAGCGTGACCGCGACGCGGCCGCTCGTGGCGATGCGCTGTGAGGAACCTCGTGTTGACGGGCGTGTCCTGTGTTCTTCCCACCATCACCACGTGGTGGTGGTGGTTGTTGTTGTTTTTGTTGTTGTTCCCGGCGGCGCCCAGGACAAGTGGCTCCGTGGTGTTTGTGGTGGTGAAGCGTGCCCCGTGCCTCCCTGTGTCCAGTCGTGTTAACACATCGATCACCCCCACACCCCCTCAATTCCGAACCGGGGACCCCTTGTGGCTGGTCCTCATGCATAAATTACAACGTGATTATGTGCTTTGCTGTGGTGTTATCGCCCGAGTAATTGGCCTCGATTCCCAGCGTAGGAACTAAAAACAACATTTCTGGGGATACAATTATGAAAGGATAACTTTGGGATTTTTTTGCAACCTGGACCCTATTTTGTCATTATTTTGTGTCTAAGCGACTAATGCTACAGTTTTTGAAATGGGGTCCAGTAGTGAGCGTGAACGGCGCAGCTGTAATCTGCGAGACAGCGATGTTGTCCTTTTGGGCGACGGTGGAGGAATATGACTTTGTTTAGTTTTCTGCAGCCCTGGCTTGACCCGGTCTGTTTGTTACGGTGTCCCGGTCTCGCTCTCTGAGTGGCGTCGCTCTTGCAACACTTGAAAAGTTGAGTTGCTGCACGTGAAAATCTCAACCCGAGTCTTTTTAGGTCTCACAAAGCGTTACGCGTGACAGAGTCCCCCTCCTGTTGACACCGTTCTCCTCCTGCAACACCTCGACTCGACTGGCCAGATGTCAGAGCGAGGCGTGGATACGCAATAACAAACACACGGAATCAGGCGGAAGGTAAAAAAAACAACAAAAAAACTGAATGGATTTCTCTGTCAGGGATCCTTACCGCAACGTTGTCAGAAACATAAGGATAACCACCTGAGTCTTGTCAGTGGCAAAAACCAGGACTTTTAGAGAACTTGGCGAGAGAATTGACTTAATCCACTGTTGCCCTGAAGGATTACATTGCAGCCCGTTGTGTGAATTCTGAGTTCCATCTCAATATTGGACCAATTGGACCAATTGAACCAATATTGGACCAATTAAAACATTAGCTGTCCCTTTTGCCCAACATTTTGCTAAAATTTGGTCTGGTTTGAAGTTATCCTTTTTTTAAAGGTATAACATGTCATTTCTGCTGACATAAGATGTAGTCTAATGCCCTTGCCGATGAAAATCTATCTGGTGACTTTGGCAGAAATCATGTGGAGTTCACGTTAAAAGTTTAATTCACCTCCCGTCGCTCTGTCATTTCATTGAAACGAAGTTGCCGCAAGTAACACGACATTCACTTGCTTGGAGACCATTTTAGATGCGTTGACGCCCCAAACATTGCCGTGACAACTCAATCAGGGGGGAGCCCAGCGCTGTCATCTGTGGTCCAAAGAGCCATACTAAAAATAACCACATGAGCATGTTGGGCTTTGTTGCGACACGCAGCAACACTCCTCTCCTCAGAGGAGCCATTGTTGGGTCAATATTTCCACACAATAGGCGAATAAAGTACTCCCGCCTTATACAATGGCTTAACTAAAACGCAATTAAAACCGGGCACGTCTCATGTTTCGAAATGTCCCCGGTGGTTTCAAAAGGACTGTTTTCAAAGTGAATCCCACTTCAGAGAAAAGTCTGTGTAGCACTGCGTGGCCACTCAGGTTACAGGCTGTCGCCAGGTGAAACTATTGGGGTGGATTTTTATGTAATCCTGTTGTGTCTGCCGCCGCCGAGACGGGCTCCACGCGGCTGCTGAGACAAATGGAAATCGATTGCGTCCTCGCGTCGACGAACAGTGATTCGACCTTTGCCGGTTCGCGTACCACGGCCGTGTAAATGACCTCTGACCCCCCTACCGAGTCTTGACCTTTTTTTTTTCAGGTTCATGAATCAACCACCATGTAAATTCACTTGTGTTTAACCTTCACATATGAGCTTCATGTTTCATTAGTGTGCGTGTTGTGGCCTTTTCGCGGTTCACTTCCTATGGCCGTGTTAATTGACCTGTATTTTGACCCCCCCCCCTGCTAGGTGCACAGAGTGAAGGCCAAGGAACTGGACGACCTGAGGAGGAAGTACAAGGAGTCCATGGATGAACTGGACACGCTGCGGACCAAGGTCAGCCTGCCGCGGAATGCCACTGAACCCCAAAGTGTTTTTGTATTCATCTGGGATTTGAAATTCGCCGGTTTGTCGACCAGTCGTCCGAAGGTTTTGGCTGTGCTCGGAACCCTTTGTGCTGGTCGTAATTCTTTCCCGTCACGTCAATGGGGTGACCGACGTCTGTAGAGAGGGCAGGGTACCACCCAGGCCTCTATGTCCCTCTGAGAAAGAGCTAAGCTTCTCGGACACTCGCCATGGTATTTTGGCTCATTTCACGTACGACAAACGCTCACCCTGACGCCCATACCGACGACGTGACCGACCCGGCAAAAAAAGTATCACCAAGTTATCCATGGTCGTAACCACGGTGTAGCTCCTCCCCCCTCCGACCTAGAACTTCAGCCCCAAAACGCGTGTTTTAAACTCTCTATGTTATATTGTGCCGAATTCAACTGGAACCTGGGAGTCACCTGCAGGTTAAAGGGACAACGTGTGTGAGTGGTGGTTCCGAGGTGTTTAACTGGCAGAATGAAAACGGCAACCTTTGCGGTGGCTGTCTGCCTCGCCGTGGCCCCTCCCACTCGCGGCGGCTGCCAGCGCTCAATCAACCGCCAACCGCCAGCAGCAGCGACACCCAAAGACGCGAGAATTTGTCGTATCCGATGTCAGCTGTCACTGTTCTTCATTGCCTCGTTCTTCATCGCCGGCTGTCAGCTTGGCCACTCTCTTTGGTTGTTTTGCTGTTGCGTTCTTAGACATGCACCGGGATGTTTCTGTAGCCTGAGGCGCCGGCTGTGAGGTTAGCTCTGCCAAAGCTACCGCGCGGCAATGTGTCGCGCGGTAGCTAGCTAGCTAGTGTGTGTGAATGTTATACTCGGGGGGGCCAAGCACTCAGCCTGGAGTAGACTACGAGCAGAAGTGAACGCAACATTTGACTCCCAGCCTGCAGTAAAAATGTCATACAACTTTCCAAATGTATCAGGAATAGGGTCAGATTTGATAGGGGATTCGGGGATTGTTGCTGTTTGTAGCTATTAAGCCCGTTCTACAGATTTGTCTAGATAATTTTACTTGCATATTAGTTGTCTGCAGCTTGTGGTTTCATCGACTCAATCTCAGGACTCACTGCCTAAAGAGCAGGGCAATAGTAGGATTCATAAAAATGCTAATAGAGTAAAAAACCCTCAAGCATGTCATCAATATGGCAGCACGCACACCCGCACAGATGTGGCAACAAGCTTAGAGAGAGAGAGAGAGAGAGAGAGAGAGAGAGAGAGAGAGAGAGAGAGAGAGAGAGAGAGAGAGAGAGAGAG
>JAOPUH010115187.1:0-10089 GCA_027123175.1 Urophycis cirrata | reverse complement strand
TGTGTGTGTGTGTGTGTGTGTGTGTGTGTGTGTGTGTGTGTGTGTGTGTGTGTGTGTCTGTGTGTGTGAGTGTGTGTCTGTGTGAGAGAGTGTGTGTGTGTGTGTGTATGAGTGTGTGTGTGTGAGTGTGTGTCTTTGTGTGAGTGTGTGTGTGTGTGTGTGTGCGTGTGTGAGTTTTGTAGGCCTATAATGTCACAACCTCATCAGGCCCATGAAGAGAAGTGGGCTGTCATGTATTCATCCATCCAGCATCCATCAGTCTAGAAGCCGTTGTACTGATTGGTTATTCCTCAACTCTTGTTTCAGTATTTTGTCAAGTAGAAAAAGGCGTAATTGCTGCCGATAGCTTAAAGTAGCTGCGTGTAATACTGAGACCCTCCCAGTTATGAAGGGGGAGGCCTTCAGGATTAAAAGCTCAGTAACTTCTGTCCACTCTGAATGACTGATGAGTGACTGGTCACTGTGGGACGTGAGCTGGCGTGGCAGGGTGGACTGGATGGGAGGGTTTGGGTTTTCCACAGTAAGATTCTTGTGAATAAAGAGAGGGTTGGCCAGCATTTTTTACTTGAAGAATATATCAGTTATACTGTGTGGTTTTATTGATAATATAATGGAAATTAGTATCAATCAGCAGGGACTACAGACATATCCAGGTCATTGTAAGCTATGAGCAATTTGAAACGTTACACGTTGCAGCTTTAACAAAAGCTAATATGTGGTTGGTTACGTTTTTATCTGCCTGCATAGTAGTCAGTGTACACTATTTCTAGGTCATATCTGAATCACTAAATTATTTAATTAACAGATCAATTGAATCAATAGATCAATCAAACTTGTAGTTTTGCTACTTGCAGCCTTGATTACCACGGATGGAGAGAAATGAACAGTTTGGCTTGATGGAAAATAAAACCACCTCGCAGAGAACTGCATTGGTGTGAAAGAGACCAGCACAGAGGACATTTACTATCTAAATATCACCACCGACAAAAACCAACAGAATATCATGTCTCTTAGAAGCCCTTATACTGCTGACATACCATCCAGCAGTACTGCCTCCTATTCCACAGGGTGTGCTAACATTAGCTAAAGAGAAACATCTTTTCTGTACTGTGTTGGAGTAGTTCTAACCTCAGTGTGCTCATACATACTGATAACCACAAGCAGGCTGTGATAAGACTGACCTAATCACAGCTTAGTCATGCAGGGAAAGCCACAGAGATACAGCAAGCGTGGAACCGCTCACTCTTACCACACTCTGCTAACACACCCCCGCCTGCCCACACACACACACACATGCTCACACACATACACACACACACACACACACACACACACACAAACACAAACACACACACACACACACACACACACACACACACACACACACACAGCTGTGCAAGTCCATCCTTGGCGATCAGACTCTTAGAAGAAGACTAAAGCCTTTCATTTGGCCTCACAAGGCACATAAGGTTCTCGTTTGGAATCCAACGGGGCACATTTACATGGACCATTGAATGGCTTTTTATTTTATTATACCTTTGGTGAAAAAGACTTAGTTATTAAGATAGGGCTATATGATGCTCACCCTCTCAAACCCCAGAGACACAGTGAAACGAGTGCTGCATCACTGTGGCCCTAAAGGATGGCACTGAAGAGTTTCTGAGGCCTGTGTTTTTGGGGAGCTGCAGCAGATAACACTCTCTAGCTCTCTCCCTCATTGGAAAATGGGCCTTCTTTCATTGACAAATGTACATTTCCTTTGTTATCAAGGCTTATCACTTTAAAAAATACTCTATTTTTTTCACGACAATTAATCATAAAAGAACTGCTGCTTCAGCAAAGGGAAAATGTGGAAGGGAAAATAAGCCTGTAGTGTCCCACCATGCAGGGCTGGCCCCCATACCAGGGAGGGAAATGGGTTTTTGACCTTAATTCAATGTCAGTGGGCATCCCCCACTGCCTCAGGATGTATTGACTTGACAGTTGTTTTTGGGGGGCCCATGGTCAATGGAATCAATAGAAAACTAGAGTTAATGCAACATGGAAGATGTGTCCGTTGTGTGACAGTCACATCAACGTGTGACCAAACCACCTCTAGAAGGAACAGCCACTCGGTCCCTGGCCTTCTCCCGACGGCCCCACTGAACCGACTGATGTCTGTCACTGATGAGGGAGGGGGCGGGACTTCTGAGAAGGCTTCGGGGGGAGCCGTCAATGTCTCAGTTTTGCATGTTGCTTTGCCAAACTCTTTGGCAAACTAATTCTTCACCATAGCTATTCTTGTATTTGTTGTTGTTCTTCCTATGTTCTTATTCTTATTCTTATTTCTTTCTCCCGGCTCATAGGAAGGGAGAGAACGGATATTTGGTTTCCGTTGACCAGAAAAATGATGTGAACAATGACTTTCTGTCAGACTAAATTGCAGATAGAGCCGTGGATTATCTGTGAGGAGAGGAGGTGACCATATATACTCTCTCCTATATGTACACTTTACAACAGCCCATCTCAGTACAGAGGATTTCATTATTAGCTTGAATTAAACACAGTTTAATGCACATTAACCTTACAACTTTTGATGTCAACTAGCCCAGATAATTACAACAAATGTTGATGCATAGTGTATTGATATCGCTCTCTACTAATCCATGGTGACAGAACATGAGCTACTCCCAGCTGGCCTTCAACCACACTTTGGGGCTGCATCATCCCACAACAACCTTTTGAAAGCTAATGGAAACTTCAATTAATACAGCATAGCACAGCATAGCACTGCAACTTGTTTTTATAGTTTTGGGCTGACACTGATGGAGGGATGGGGTACGTTCTGGTTTTAGTGGTACAGTGCAGCGTGCGAGCATTCAGGATTATGATGCCATCTGGCAAATTAAGATTACATCCACACACAATTAACAATCTCCATCCAGACAAGCAGAAATAGTCTCTGGCCATAAGAGGCTTGGAAAGGTGATCTCGTGTGATCATTCACATACACTTGGCATACCCGTGTAAACAGGAAGCCGATGATCTACTCTGGGGTCGGTTGCCTGGTTGCAGAAAATACTACAGAGATTGAAGAGCAGCAACAGTGAAATGTAAGATCAGAGATGACTTTGCTTGGGCCGGCGATGAGGTGGAACTGTAACAACATCAAGGCTGATGGTGCTTGATGACTGCAGGACAGCGGTCACAGGATGGGCTGTTACCAATATGAAGATGTGTGTTACGCGGTCGTCCTCACGATAACTAATGTGTCTACTCATATTTGTATGAGAAGATACATTAGTGGCGTGGTGGACATGAGTAGAATGTATCTACTCATGTCCACCAAGCAGACGCGGGGTGGAGATGTGTGCGGCATCTGGTGCCAAAGACTGATGTTACCGGTGGCAGTTCGATTCGTTACCTAGCTGCTTTGAAATATTTGACACCAGCCGACCCTATACTGAACCACCATGCATTCAATGACATGAACGGTTATGTTTTTTGGGAGAATATATTTCCCTCCAGAATAAATCTATATTATATAATTTTGCATACGACTACTCATTGAGATTTGGAGTGAATCCATGGCAGAAGGGTGTTTATGGGCCATAGGTATTTAAACCCCACAAGACTTAACTAAGAAGACTTAATGCATTTTAGACACAGTATTGTAGGCTATACAATGCCATTCATGCTACAATGACATCTATCACCAGTGGCTCAGCTTCTAGTTTTCTGTAACACAAATCACCTTTCACCTTTCACGATATGTGATGATATCGTGAAAGGTGAAAGGTGATTTGTGTTATAAGAAAGTAGATCCCAGAGAAGCTTATTTCATGCCAGACACTAATATAATGACTAAAGCATCCCTGACTCTTAAGTCTTTTACATTTTGGCTTGAGATAACCCAAATACAAGTATACACAGATATTTGGTAGCGCTAAGATTACAGCCCGCAACGTACTGTGTAATTTCTTGGCAGTTTACGGTGTAATCTGTGTTGCTAATGGTGTACCAATATCGTCCATGCCAATATGTGTCTGTACTGGGGAATAAGATGTCAAAATATGAAATACGGGAGTAACAATTCAGGATCTTACAAATAACGTATTTTGTAGTTATTGTTTAACTCGTAGGTACCTACTCTATTATGAAGCGGTATGGAATGTATTAGGCTCTCAGGTAATGAAACATTCCAAACATCCCCACCGTTGGTTCACCCCGAGCAAGTGAAGAAGGAATGAAGCTGGGTGAAGAGGGGATGCTGTTGTAGTGAGGGTTCTCTGTGTGTGTATGTTTCTCTTTACTCTGTTGGATGCTAGTAGCATTTGTGTATGAACATATTATGAATTATTAGCAATGAGGGCGGTTGGTATCAAGTTCAGAAGTGTTTATATTACCAGTGTCTTATAGGTATAGCTACTTGGGATATAGTAATCGGTAGGGGTGTAACAAAAAACGATTTAAATCTAAAAATCGATTTTGATTGAAAAGATGCAAGTGCATCGGTACAGAGACTAATAAATCTGTCTTAATGTAAATCTGTCTTATAAATCGGTTTATGCTGCTGAAAACTGCATCTCACTCTGACTGTCTTTCGCTACCTCCCTTAAAAGTCTCGCAAGACATGTCGCAGTTACGTCAGATAGCGCCGTGAGTTATCTGACGTAAAGTTTAAAAAATGCCTGACTCGGGCAGGATTCACAACGCTCCGGCAAGTCTAAAGTCTAAAGTGTGGAAGAAAATCAGATTTTATTTGAAGAATTGAGTGCTGGATAAAAGCGTTATATAAAAGCGATATATGCAAAGACTGTAAAACTGCGCTCAAGTACACTGGTAGTACGCCAAATCTCCACGCTCACTTGGTGAGATGGCCTCGTTTCTGCGCAACACAGTGTACTACGACATGATCATGTTGATCAACTGATTTTTCTCAAGAAAAGCCTTCACAAGCATTAAGCATCATGAACTTCTTCACTGTGTTTATGGGATGAACATATAATGGTCAAGTGCGTGTACATGTGAGTGCACCAAGCATACAGTATTGGACACTGTTTCAGAAGAGTGAGAAAACTAATAGAAACTAAATGAGATGTAACTGTTTTTGATAGTTATTTAGTTTACATGTGGCAAGATGACACTTTAAAAAAAAGAAATACACTAGTAGTTACTGGTGGGGATTTTATTAAGCAGATGCATGTTCGAACAGCACTTTAATTGATTTTAAAGCCACTTTATGGTCTCTTTACAGATTTTTTTTACAAGGGATGTCTTAAAATGTTATGTTCTACCTCACTAGCTCATTGTGCCTTGATCTGAGGCTACGCAGATCTCTCTCTCTCTCTTGTTCTTTCTTTGAATTTAATTAATCAGAATATTGGGAATATTGGGCTTTGGAGAGCTCTCAGAAGAGTGAAAACTAAATAGAAAATGAGTATGATGTCATTGTTTTTGATAGTTATTTAGTTTACATGTGGCAAGATGGCACTTAAAAAAGATATTGTCTACCGCTGTTTAACTAGCCAGATGAATGTTACATATTTATCGGCACATGTGCACATATTATTCTAGTACTTTTCCATCTTCGCTAGTTATGCGGTAATTCCACATTTCTGTTCATTCCTCAAACCATTTACAGAGCATTCAGTACATTAACAGTTTCAGAGTTGTGTGTTGGTTTGTGGCGACTGTCTCTTTTCAGTCTTGATCCTGACTGAACACCTGAGGAGGTTCACCTTCAAGGAGCCTAGTTACATTCATCTTTTAGACCCCACTATTTTACATACCGAGAAATAAATAAACAACTGGCTGTTTTATTTCATGTTTGATAATTTGCTTCAAAACGTTAACGAAAACTTTAAAATAAGCAGTATATTTTGTATAGGAAGTGTCCTAAATCTGTTTTAAAATATGTTCTTTATTGAAATAAAGGTTCCAAAGTCTGGGCTATCAGATTGTGTTTGTATAAATATTGCACCTACTCTGTCATTAAATGTAGCAAGGGGGGAACAAACATTGCTTTGTATTACAGCCCGCAAACCCTGGACTTACCATGTAACTAAATGTAATAACTACAACTGCATATGTATCAAACTTCCTCTGTAACTACAGGGACTTACACTCACCAGACACTTTATCAGACACCTTGTGGTACCGGGTTTGACCCGTGTTTGCCTTCAGAACTGCCTTGATCTCATGTGACATAGATTCAACAAGGTGCTGTGGAAACAGTCCTCAGAGAGTTTAGTCCATATGGACATGATGGCATCATGCAGTTGCTGCAGATTTCTTGGCTACACTTCCATGATACGAATCTCCCGTTCCACCGTATCCTAAAGATGCTCTATTGGATTGAGATCTGGTGACTGTGGTGGCCGTTTGAGTACAGTGAACTCTTTGTCATGTTCAAGGAACCAGTGTGAGATGATTCAAGCTTTGTGACATGGCACATTATCCTGATGGAAGTAGCCATCAGATGATGGGTATTCTGTGGTCATAAAAGGATGCCCATGGTCAGCAACAATACTCAGGTAGGTTACAGCATTTAAACAATGCTCAATTGATACTACGTGGTATTGGTACTACCAAAGTGTGTCTGGAAAATTCCCCCTACCCCGTTACATCACCACCACCAGCCTGAACCATTGATACAAGGCAGGATGGAACCATGCTTTCATGTTTTTGACATCAAATTCTGACCCTGCCATCCAATTTCGCAGCAGAAATTGATACTCATCAGACCAGGCAATGTTTTTCCAATCTTCTATTGTCCAATTTTGGTGAGTCGAAACCCATCTGCCTCAAGGTAGATGTGTTGTGCATTCAGAGATGCTCATCTGCATACCTTGCTTGTAATGAGTGGTTGTTTGACTTCCTGTTGCCTTTCCATCAGCTCGAACTCGTGTTCTCCTCTGACCTCTGGCATCAACAAGGCATTTTTGACCATTTCTGATCATTCTCTATAAAGCCTAGAAATGGTTGTGCATGAAAATCCCAGAAGATCAGGAGTTTCTGAAATACTCAGACCAGCCCGTCTGGCACCAACAACCATGTCACGTTCAAAGTCACTTAAATCACCTTTCTTCCCCATTCTGATGCTCGGTTTGAACTGCAGCAGATCGTCTTGACCATTTCTACATGCAGTGGGTTGCTGCCATGTGATTGTCTGATTAGAAATGTGGTTAAGGAGCAGTTGGACAGGTCTGCCTAATGAAGTGGCCAGTGAGTGGATATGAGAACAGTTTGTTTCGATTAACTTTATTTCCTGGGAAGAAAGGAAACCATGCACAGAGCTCACAAAAGGTAAGCTTGCATCTCTAGGAGCTGTAATGCTGGCTGAGCACAATTGTCAAGGAGAAGACTTTTATAGTTTTTCTCGATTGTTTTGATGCAGCAGTCAACTCAAACTCCATATTTTTCAAAACAGTTAACACACAGGCTGAAACAGTGGCACTCATGGTCAAAATGACACATTTTGTTTGCAACAGGCTCTAACCGTGCCAAAACATTTAAAATATGCAACAAAAGCAAATTTTGCCTACAAACACCACAACTTGCAAACAACCATTACACAGTGGACAACAAAATACAAAATACAGCACTCAATCAGTGCACCATTGCTTGTCATTGTAACCTATACGTAGCTTTCATGCCAGTGCCATTTGTTTGCAAAGTTGCCTTCTAGCAAAGAATTGGATCCAGAATCAGAAATGCTTTGAAGCAAATTTGATTGATTCCATTGCTTTTTTCAAACTGTGGCTGAAACTAAAATACTAAATATTACACAAAATACATGTAAAGGTAAAGGGGCATTTATACAGCAGATGCTTTTGTCCAAAGCGACTTACAATCAGTACATTTGTGGGGTTCAGCATGTAGGCAGTTGGAGGTGGGGGATCAAGGAGATCGAGGGGATCGAACCACCGACCCTAAGGTTAGTGGATGACCCACTTTGTCCACCCACTCTATCCACTGAGCTACTGCTGCCCCAAAATAAAATCTATTTTAGTAAATTATAAAAAAAAAACTATTACTGTTTTAAGGCCTGCAGACTGATTGCAAATTGAAGGTTTGTGTGAAGGAGTGTCAAACAGGTGCTTCAGTGATTTCATACTGTAGGTAGTTTCTAATAGTTAGGAACAGATGGTTTCTGTTTGGTTACCATAGCTAAAACAATGGGATTTGGACTGCTTGAATGATATCCGTGTTAACTGTTCTGCAAAAGGGTGGGGGAAAAATGTCAATCCAATGAGAAAGCGTTAACACATTTGCAAGAGGTGTCTTTTGCTCTGCTGAGACAGTGATGATGAAAACCGAGTGGGTCCCAGTTTCTTTAAGCAGGTCAAAGCAATCGAGAAAAACTAATATTTTAACAGCTTCAACATTTTCAATGTATGCATTCTGTCCGGCGATGGCAGGCAGAGCATCAAAGCCAGAATCTAGCATCCAGGAATTTAGTTTGCTGGTGTGCTGATCGGAGGCTAAGATTTCACACGCCAATAGTGTCCATGATAATACACTGTCCACTGGACCTTTGTCCCACAATGGTTTTCTGGTCATGCTGTAGCCTACAATAATAAAATAGGTACCCGGTAATAATTACTACTGTATAAATTATCTCTAAATTCCTCCCAAATGTCCAGATTATTGCTCAGTAGGTTGTGCATACCCTAATAACTGTAACCTATCTATTATCATAGGGTATGCCAGGGTATACCCAGTAGTTAAAAAATAACTCCAGAATTAAATATTTGTAAGATCACAAATTGTTACCACCTTTTCCATAACTTCACATCTTGTATTGGTACGTACTGAATTGTTACTAACGATTACAGAATTGTTATTAACTGCAGTTATTACACTGTTGCGTTGCGGGCTTTAATCTAAAGCATTACCTAATATTTTGCATGTAATAACATGTTTGTATATTAAAAATTTGTTTTTTATTCTGTACATCGCAGACATCCAGCACAACTTCAATTTGAATGTTCAATGAAGACTACTACAACTACTACAACAACAAAAACAACACACACACTTTTTTATGTTCTTTGTGTGCTTTTCAATTGTGGTAAACATTTAACAAGTTGAGTCTTTTATATCCATGTTAATGACTAGTATGACTGTGAATGTTTACCTAGAGGGGAGTGCACAGAAGTCATAAATCACTTGACGCGAAAGATAACCTGCTTCTTTGGGGTCTGTACATGCAAACAGTCAGGCATACCGGGTACATTTATTTGACCTATTGTTACATGATTTCTGGCTGTGCTTGCGTGTGCAAGCCATATGAATGCATGTTTGCACTGAGGGAGTTCCTCTCCCCAGTTGAAACTCATGTGAATGCATGAAAATCATGTGCTTCTGGTTCACGGTTCTTTGAGGTGAATTTGTCAATAATGCATACTCTGTGTTCATCAAACCACGTTGTATGATATTACATTACTCATCTTGAGGCTATTTCTTGGGAATTGTTATCATAATTGTGTTATTGCAGATAATCAGGAATTGGTGCATGCCTTCAGTCATTGTGAACGTCAACATAGTAATACAGACAGCAAACAAAAACAACTTGATCATGGCTCAAGGCTGCACCCAAGAAGATGGTGGTCACATAGGCAACCATTTCATTCGTGTTCAGGTTCAGGTTCAGGGCCTACATTTCGGCTGTTAAAAATTGCTTAGTTTGTTGATTCAGAGTAGGCATTAAGTGAGGGGATGTTTAGGTGTGGCTGTAAGTGTAGATATGGTTGGCTGTAAGTAATGGTTTGGTGTGGTAAAGGAACGGCTTGTCTTGCAGAGCCAAGTTTCAAGATTCCTTTATTGTGCCATTATACAGGTAAAGAGAGGAAAAGGATTGGGGTTGGCTGCACAACATTGCAGCATTAATAAGAGCAAAAGGAATACAATACAACAATAATATAAGTGCTATGCATACACAAACACACATAAATAAGCAAACAATACATATTTGTACTTTACACACTACATATACTATTTCTAGTACTTATATTATTGTTGTATTGTATTCTTTGTGTGTGTGTGTGTGTGTGTATGTGTGTGTGTGTGTGTGTGTGTGTGTGTGTGTGTGTGTGTGTGTGTGTG
>JAOPUH010115047.1:0-10108 GCA_027123175.1 Urophycis cirrata | reverse complement strand
CACGCTCTCTCTCACACACACACACACACACACACACACACACACACACACACACACACACACACACACACACACACTTAATTACACAATATTCATTTGAGCAAATGCATTAATTACACACTAACTTACTTTTCGTAACCCTGTATAAAATTTCAAGATCTTATTAGGACAACACACACTCATCCACTCTCTATGTTCTCTCCCAGGATTATGCTGAGCTGCTAGAGCAGCAGCAGGATCCGAAGGTGAAGCGAGACTCACTTCTTCACGCTCTCCGCCAGCGCATCAAGGAGCGAGACAGAGCCCTGGAGGTCAGACCCCTAACGCGCTGACACACACACGGCTTCCCCTCCACACGTACTCTGTAGCCTATTGGTATCCAGAGAGAAGTTCTGAGTGGTGTAGAGTCTTATGTGACGTGTGAGAAGGGGCGACTGACCCTTGGTTTGGTGCAGCGGGCGGTGGACGAGAAGTTCCGCTGCGTGGAGACTGCGGAGCAGGAGTGCCACAGGCTGCAGCTGCTGGTGCGGGAGAAGGAGAGAGACCTGGAGAGACAGCGCTGTGTGCTGGCCAACAACGAGGAGACCATCACTGTAAGACATCCCACACACACAGACAAGATGGACTGGGTGCTATTCTGCAGTCAGTGTCAACCATCGGCCAATCATGTGTCTGGTGGTGGGGATATGTAAAAATGGGTAACTCTGTTCCTTACAGTCTTTGATTGTCCAGCGCAGACTCTGTGTTGTCTCAAACTCCAGGTTCAATTGCAGGAAGTAATTAAATTGGTGGTGATAATATGGTTGAAAATGCAAAAACAGGAAAATGAGAAGAGGTGTGTGTGTGTGTGTGTGTGTGTCTGTGTGTGTGTGTGTGTCCGTGGGTGTGTGTGTGTGTGTGTGTGTGTGTGTCTGTGTGTGCGTGACAGAGCCTGGAGGTCCTGCTGCGTGGCAAGGCCCTGGAGGTGCAGCAGATGGGCGAGGCGTGCAGGAGCGTGCGGCAGCAGCAGAGGGAGAGCGTGGAGCGCCAGGCCCTGGGCCTGAGGGAGAGGGACGCCCTCATCAGCCAGACGCAGAGCGCCCTGCAGACCCGCACCCAGGAGGCTGAGGTACGGAGAGCTGGAGACCCCCCCACAGACCACAGTTTTACATTGTTGGCTTTACATGACGATGGTACACAACTGGGTTTTAGTATGATACTGTAAAATTTATACATAGAGCAACATTTGTCAAAATACAAATTGAATTTAGCTAAAGCTAAATTAAACGGACAAGTCATAAAATCTACAGTGCACAAAGTTTTGATAATGGGAAGGATTCTCTACTGAGGAGGGGGTTTGACTGCCGGGCCAAATGGTTCTGGGTTCGAACCCCAATGTCCGCAGCCACCTGGAGGTGTCCCTGGGCAAGATGCCTAACCCCTACTTGCTTCTTAATGACAAGTATCCCAAATGTAATCGGTGCCTTTGAATTACTTATCTTATCTTATCTTACTTATTTCTTACATCTTACTTACTGACTTTCCATCCTTGTTTCTCTCTCGGCCCATGCAGTTGGCTGTGTTTGTTTTGCATGTTGCTGTCCCTGATGTGCCTGACCCAGTCCCTTCCCACTCCTCTCTAGGACCTGCGTAGCTCCCTGCTGGGCCAGCTCCAGGTGGGTCCCAGCCAGGTGATGGAGGAGCTGAAGTCCCGTCTCCGGCTGAAGGACCGGCTCTTCCAGGATGTGCTGTCTGACCGCACCCGCCAGGCCCAGGAGCACCAGGCCCACGTCCAGGATCTGCTCAACACTATCGGTGCCCGGGACCAATACATCCAGGTAACAACAGAGAGCTAGATGTAGGCCAGGCCACGTGGCATCCTTCACAACACACAGGGCATTCCAAATGCCACATGCCAAAGTACTTGAATGCACTTGAATAATTCTGCTACATAGTGACACTAGTATCACTCACAAGTATCACTTTAGTGTGAATGAGCCAACATATTATGCTCTGATAGGTGGATGATACCCTACGCCATTTTTCAGCTGATACTTTTTCCCTTGTACATATTAAACTACACTAACTAACAACCTCTCGTTTCCCACAATGGATCTTTTATGCCCATGAGGATGTCTCCAACTACAAGTGGCCTAGTATAGAATGGATAGAAGTCCTTCTATCCAGATGTAACTGAAGTTCTGACGCAAGGCTTCGTTCTCCTGTGCCAATCGGGGGCCTGCGTAGCCCTGTGTGAATGCTACTGTGAGGGGCTGTGCATGAAATGGACCAATGGCTGTGCACACAGGACTCAGCCAGGCGGCAGGGCGAGGTGATGAGCGAGCAGACCGGCCGACTGCAGGAGCTCCGCAAACAGCTGAGCGCCAAAGGTCAGAGGTCGGGCTCCCTCTCGGACGGGGAGCTGGGGGTGGTGCGGGAGGAGCTCACCCTGGCCCTGAGGAGGGTGATGGAGGCCCAGGAGCTGAGCGACAACCAGGCCAGCCGGATGGACTCCCTCACGCGGGTGCTCCTTGCCAAGGAGGAGGTCATTAAGGTGAGTGGGGAGATTCTGCTGTGCATGTGGATGCGGGACGGGTGCATGTCTTTTAAACTGTAGAAATTAAAAGAATCTGAAAATGAAACATAACATACTGTTGTATACAGTTTCAAAAAGTGTACATGTTTGTTTGTGCATGTGTGTGTGTGTTTATTCTTATTTGTACATTGTAGGGTTTCCAGAGGCAGCTGGCAGACCAGTCAGACCTTCCATTGGTTGAGATGCTGACTCAGGAGATCCAGGAGCTGAGGGAGAGGCTGGTCCAGCAGGACCTAGCCCCAGCCAGGGGCCCTCTCCTGGGCCTGGAAAGGCAGCACAACAACAGGCAGCCAGAGTTTGGAGGTGGGCATCAGAGAAGCATGGGCCAATATCTTTAACGGCATCTCCTTCTCCCAAGCAGTAGGGGGCAGCGGTGGTAAAGGTGCTGCCACGCTTTGTGGTGGAGCCATGGTTTTGTTCAAATGAGTGACTGGAGCTGTGGGATTCTAACTTACTATTTACTCTAACAACGGCGGAAATATCATGTGTTGTGAAAAAGATATGCCATTAATGTTATGAACATAATTCAACACTGTGAAGCACTTTCATAAGCTTGCAGGCTAATACATATGTGAATTAACAAATTAACTTTAGAATGTGTTACTAACCATTTTACACGCTTCTGTCACGGATGAAAACACAGTTTTCTGACCCAATTATATGAAACAGTTAAACAAGTTAGGCTTTGATCACACAGAACGCTTTTGAGCAGCTGGGGGGGAGGGGGGGGGGCAGGCTAATATGGAGTTGTATCCATGGGAACCAAGAGCCTTTGAGCTGCTGAGCACCTCACTTTTGGAGTGCCGTACACACAAAGAGTGGATGCTCAGCTCTATGGATGCTTTGCAGAAGAAAAAAGGCGCAAACACGCTGCCCTGCATTTTAGATTTTTTTCTAGGCTTCAACAAAAAATGCTGCTTTTACACTGCCAGTCAAACCCAGAAGGGACAACAGATGTAAGTTAGCCTTGTGGCTATAATCTGGCCCAATGATATATTGTGCATTGTCCCTGTCAAATAAACGTAAATAAATAGAACCCAACGTTTTGTATTTTATTTCAAGATGATACTGGTCTTATCCTAGTGTCAGACCTAGTCTGAAGTGGTTGGACCACAAATATATTTCATCACTCCTTTTTCTTGGTGCAGAATGAGATGAAGGTTACGGTCTGAAGACAATCTACTGCCCTTGTTGAAATGCACAGTGTCATGCTTCATGTTTTTGGATCAAAGCCCTTCACTTTAACCCTGGGAAGCTTGTGGTTTTGCTTTGTGTTTCTTGGTACGGCCTACTGTGGGAATGTGTGCTTCCCTAACCTTTCAGTGCAATTATCAATATTATTGTCATTTGTATATTTTTTATTATAGACAATAGATTATTACTTGTTATAATGTTTGTAATGTAATATTTGTTTTGTGTTCTATCAGAATATATTTATGCATACTAGATGAAGTATACTGTGTGTACATTTGCATGTTCAGCAGCATGTTAGTGTGGTGTGTTACTATTCCTTATTTTATGATTAACTAACTGAATTTATTATGGCAATATAATCACACGCAACACTGCTTTCATTCAAATACAAAATGTACTGCTAGAAATGTTTTAAAGTCTGTTTGAAATGTGTGTTGGCTACTGTGATTTACTTCAAATGCAATTCAACAAGCAGGACTTTTAATAATGTGAACATTACACAGAATCACAGTAAGTATGGCCGAACAATGATGCTGCAGTCTTAATCTTTACCCTCTCATGGTAAATGTCTCATGACTGAGATGTTGAACTATATTCATAATTTATTTTCCTTTCCAGTCACAGTAATATTATACTGCTACATGAATCTGATTTTCACTGGGTATAAATAAATGAGCCAACAATCTTCAGGGGCTCCATGTGAGTCCTCTGTAGGTCATATGGTGACCTGTCCCTCTTTACTTGCCTATGGTTACAGTCACTCGCCTTGTGAGACCATCCCAATATAGTCACTATGACGCAATGAACAAGGCTTTTTCCCCCCAGTACACCAAGCATTGCCATTTTCTACAGTTCATGTCAGAATACACGATAGCTACATCCAAAACAAATGTAATGCTAACACACACAAATATTACATTAAGTACCATGATGAGCTTCAAGCCTTAAATCAATTACTAATCAATTCACTACGAAGCTGATTATATATTGCCCATATTTCAAGTAAATATCAAACTATAGGTTATAGTATACAGTTGCATATTGGACTACACAACCTAAGGGTATGACGTTAAAATTTGTTTGTTAAGATATACTGATTAGACTATTACATAGATAAACATTATATTTGATTACATAACATGAATGTAATTCTAGATGCTTGGGGAGAGTTTAGCCTGCCCTCTGGGTTTCAACAGCTCTTGAGAGTGACAGTGCTTGAACCCTCATCCTTGCACATCTAGGTTGCTAATACTGTGCAGTACGCAGTATGAATGCACTACCTTGTGTGCACTACGCGCAAGCCCATTCTGAAATCAATTAGGCACACTAAACTGCACACAACCTTTTACAAAAGTTTGTTGTTAGTACAAATGTAAGCGTAGCCACTGCATACCATCTATGTAGAAGACATAACTTTACCATAAACAAGCTGTGGGCATCATGCACCACATCATATCAATAACTATGATAATGTGACCCAGCGAACCATCCTCCTAGTTTACGAGACTATAATAAGTGGATTGTTTGAACCGGTTGCTGATGCGGAAAACAAATAGTTGTTTTAAAGGTCTGACTTTTGTCTGTGGCATACAATGAGGTCTGCTGCACAGTGCTGGTGTGGCTGTACTCTTTCTTAACCCAAGCAATGCATTATCTTTACTCATTTCATAAGAAATCGACCAGCGTCTCTAGCACTGTATCACCTGGAGACACACACACACTTCTAACTGTTTACGTTATCCTTTTAAGAACTGAGCTCTGAAAGTGAGGATGATGATGATGAGGACGATGTCAACAGTGCGTATACCTACAGCATTGATGAAGAGGATTCCAAACTGACTGCTGAGTCCCTGAGGAACATGAAGGTATGATATAACCAGAAATCAAATTTGACAGTGCACACACAAATATGCAAGCAATCACTGTATGATTTTGTGTTTTCCCTGCATACCTAAAGCCTCCCATAGAAACCCACTGATACCGGCTGACTTATCATTAACAACCATGCGGAAAAGGGATTAAAGCACCCATTTTTCACCATGGCTGATAAAGGTTTTCGTTGCAGGCAATGAATGAGTGGCTTACAATCTCCCTCTCACTGTATTTGTGTCTATGTCTCTCTCTCTCTATCTCTCTGTCTGTCATCTCCCTCCACTTGGTGTGATAAGGGCCCTGGAGGCCCGGGGGAAGAGGGTTTGTTTGAGGGCCAGGGGCTGGTGGAGGTGCAACAGCTGGTGGAGCAGAAGCAGGCGGTGGAGAGAGAGCTGGGGGAGCTCAAGGCTCAGCTGGAGAAGGCTGGCTTCACCTCCCTCTCACAGATGAGGTAACCCTGACCGCACTTCTCCATGACATGGAGTTAGTTACCTTATGGGCTATATACATTGACATTTATACATTGAAATAAATATCTTTATTTCAATGTATACATTAAATGCTGCATACAATGTAAACATTTGTAAGTGAATGACATAATTTTCTGATCCAATATTTTCTTTTGTTCTCTGAATGCATCTTGTTTGTATTAATATTATTATTCTAGTATTGTTGATATTGCCAAAAAGCACGTGACCAAAATCTTCACATAATACATTTTTCAAATTGAATGAACCATTTGTGCAGATCATTTGTATGAATTGATTCATCATGCTCCCTCTCTCTCTGTGTCTCTCTGTCTCTCTCCCCCTCCCCCCATCCTACAGGAAGGCGCTGCTCAGCCTGCGCTTTGAGAACGAGGACCTGAAGCAGCAGCTGACTGGACGACCCCACCAGCAGCCTCACGCCCGCCTGCCACGCGCTGCAGAGGAGCAGGAGGAGGAGGAGCTGGATGTGACCGTGGAGGAGGAGCTGGAGGAGGAGGAGGAGGAGGAGGAGGCAGACTGTGAGCAGTGGGAGGCCTGGGACAGTGAGCTGTATCTGCCCCAGGGGGAGGAGCCCAGCCTGGCCCCCGTCTCAGAGGAGGGAGTGACGCGGCCCACCAGCCTGGACCTGGGAGCCCTGCTCTCCGCCTCCCCACAGGTAGGTGGCCTCCTGCTTCCCTGGAGCAGCACATCATCCAAGTCATCCTCCCTGAACAAATAGAACATTGAATACGTAAGAATATATACAATACGAAATCATGTGACCTTTATCAATCGTAATCAATATAAGAAAAGGATCAAGGGCCAGGCACCTGAATATTCATAATCTTAACTGCATATCCCATTAGACCAGATATGTTCATCAGAGCTTGACCAATATCCCCCCCCCCTCTCTCTCTCTCTCTCTCTCTCTCCCTCTCTCTCTCTCCTCACCCTGCAGGAGGTACTGGGCAGGGAGCCTCACCCCGGCCCCGCCCCCCAGCAGGCCTCCTGTGGCCCGGTGGTGTGCAGGAGGAAGGCTGTCCGCCTGCAGCAGCAGGACAGCCAGGAGCTCCAGGAGAGGCTGATGGTGTCAGAGGCCACCGTGCAGGCCCAGGCTGAGCAGCTCAAAGACTACCGGGACCTGCTCAGTGAGTGGGGAAATTATGGAAGTACCAAGGTTGACTAGATGTTCAGAACTGCAGTGATTCGTCAACATGTATTTACTACAACAAAACTACCAAAACAAAAAAGGAACTGCAAAAATGGCAACGATGAGATACAATGGGCTTCTGTCTTGAATATAGTCTTCACATTACATTCTACTATATTATATGTACTACTACTGTCATAATGATATAATAATAATCTGTTTAATCATCATGTATAATATAATAATATGCTAATATGCTATAATAATATGCTATAATATAACATAGGGTGACAAGGTTCAAGCTTTGTGTGTCTTTGCTTGTGTGTGTGTGTGTGTGTGTGTGTGTGTGTGTGTGTGTGTGTGTGTGTGTGTGTATATGTGTGTGTGTGTGTGCGTGCGTGTGTGTGTGTGTGTGTGTAGCGGAGACGTCGGTGCAGCAGGACAGTAAGCAGGTCCAGGTGGACCTCCAGGACCTGGGCTACGAGACCTGCGGCCGCAGTGAGAACGAGGCGGAGCGAGAAGACACCAGCAGCCCAGGTACACTATATATCACATGCAGCACATCTGGATGGCACTGAAACAGATGTGTTTCATGTTCTGCAACCAGAAAGAGGAAGTGAAAACACACACGTGAACACTGTTTCCTCTACCTCTGCACCTGTGAACGTGTGTTCACCAGAGCAGCAGAGGGACGTCCCACACAGACCCCATGAGTTCATATGAGTTATCATTTCATTCATATCATTTCATATCATTCCATTTCCTCACAGAGTTTGACGACTTGGAGATGTGCACGTCTCTGGAGTGCGGTTCCCAGTGGTGGCCTGCCAACAGCCAGTCCTCCACCGCCGCCAACACCACCTCCTCCTCCTCCTCCACGGCCGCCGCCCACGCTAACCCCGTGCACGGCAAGAGTGGCGCCCAGCGCGGCCCCTGCACGGATGAGGTGCGGGCGCTGCAGCGGCTGGTGGAGGACCTGCGGGCGCAGCTCTCCCGCTCGCAGGTGGCGGTCCGCGGGCTCCAGAGCCGCCTGCGCTCCTGCACCTGCTCCTCCTTCTCCACCTCCAGCGACCCCTCGCCAGCCACGCCCCGCAAGGTCAACTGGGGCTTCCAGCCTTCGGAGGAGGAGGAGGAGGAGGACGAGGGCTGGCAGTCGTCGGGGGGAGGTGGCCAGCTGCGGGAGCTGGTGTGCCGAGTGGGCGCCCTGGAGGACCAGCTGAGGAAGGGAGGCAAGGCGGCGCCCACCGCCGGCGAGGACCTGAAGAAGGCCGGCCCTGCCGCCACCACGCCCAGGTAGGAGCGCCCTGTGCTGGCTCAGATGGGCCCGCTGGGGGGATGACTGCCACTTCATTTGATTCAATGAAGGGACTTTCTCTTTTTAAATGGTGTGAACATGAATTGTTGGTTGAGTATATTTCTTTCAATGATTTGCACTTTTTTGCACTGTCAATTTTAAATTCTAGTTATTGCCAATGCATAGCATTAGAAATGAGATCCCACAATGTGTGCACAGTATATGTGTAGAATATGCGCAGAATGAACCACTCAAGTCCTCTCCTCTCCTCCCTTGTGTCCCCCTCCGTCCTCACAGTAAGTTTGAGCCCCTGATCCAGGCCCAGGCCCGGGAGCTGTCCCACCTGAGGCAGCGGCTGCGTGAGGGCCGGGGCGTGTGCAGCATCCTGACCCAGCACCTGGGCGACACCACCAAGGCCTTCGAGGAGCTGCTGCGGGCCAACGACATCGACTACTACATGGGCCAGAGCTTCAGGGAGCAGCTGGCCCAGGGCGGCTCCCTGGCCCAGAGGGTCGCCTCCAAGCTCAGCGGACGTGAGTGTAAAGGAGTGAGACTGTGCTGGACGTCGTGGCTCTTAAGTGAAAGGAAAACCAAACAACCTTGTTAGAGCTAGGCCCCGCCCACTATCACAATGCCTTCTGGCCAACTCCTGGTGGACACTTTTCATTTAGGGGCGAGGCATTGTTACTGTGGAGGCTTTCGCCTTGTTGCACAAGGCACCCCCACTCGCTCCAATCAGATTCTTCTTTGGGGGGGTGGGGGGTGGGGTAGCCAGACTGTTTTATTTCATGTCCTATGAAACGTTATTTGACGTTATGCACTCAAGTCTCAAGATTTGTACCAGGATCAATCCATAGCAGCATTACTTTGCAATGCTGTCACTTTATCTGAAATAAATTGTTTTAGGGTTTGGTTTTCGCTTTAAGATGAATAATGATATATATACAATACAATACAATGTGGGTAAAATATGCCCCATTATAGTATACAGACAACTGGTGCTGCATAATGAATGCTCCAGATTCACATGATAAGACACACACACACACACACACACACACTCACACACACACACACACACACACACACAGGTCCGTAGCAGGTAACCAGGTCTACCACCAGCTAGAAGCTGATCATAATGTTAGTAAACTTTAGGCATGATTGGTAGATGGTATGATTTAATACGAGACGGTTATAGCAGCGTGTCATGCTTGTAATGTATTATGTCAAGTGATATATTCATACTAGTTTTTATTAGTTGATGTAAGAGACGAACTCATTTGATGCTATCTATTAATTCATCATATTTCTTAATATTGAGTATTAAATGATGTTCGACGTTATGCTTCTAATGTTGGTCACAACAAATACTGGCCTTTCTGACATGGCTAATCTATAGGTCCAGGTGGTCACTAGTTCATTAGCATAATGTATACTTTTGAACCAGTCTTTCTCTTTCATACACATTCATTCACATTGAAAATGTACGGTTTATTTATTCGTTACAAATTTAACAAAGATATGTGGGTAAGGGTTAGCATATTCGCCAGGATTGG
>JAOPUH010115030.1:7500-10112 GCA_027123175.1 Urophycis cirrata | reverse complement strand
ATGACAAAACGTGGTAGGGCCAGTGATGTAAAGTGGCATGACAAAATGTGGTAAGTCCAGTGATGTAAAGTGGCATGGCAAAACGTGGTAGGGTCAGTGATGTAAAGTGGCACGACAAAATGTGGTAAGTCCAGTGATGTAAAGTGGCATGACAAAACGTGGTAGGGCCAGTGATGTAAAGATGACAGCAGTGCTCGAAGGCTCATTTAGGTGCAGCCTTGGTCCTCCCCACCCCTTGACCTCGTCATTTATTTCCACTGGAAATCACATCCCTGCATGTCCACCCCTCCCTCCCCCCGTCCATTCATTCCTCCATCCATCTCCTCCCCTGCCCTATTCCTGGACAAGGTCAAGCGGCCATCCCCGTGGTCCAATCAAAAGGCTCCTTGCACAAGTGACAGATTATTTTCATGACCGGCTAGCGTTGTCATAGCGTGAAACGTGCCATTCATCCGTCACTTGATTGTAATAACGTAGCAGCAAAAGGGTTTCTGACTAAAGGTTTCAAACCCTTGTCAGGTGTGGTTGAATGTGTGCGCATGTGTGTGTGTATGTGTGTGTGTGTGTGTTGTGCGCGCGCATGTGTGTGTTTTGTGTGCTGCACATGAGAGAGACAGAAACAGATGGCTTTGACATGACCCCAGCCAGCACGCTGCAGGGTGAGGCAGCGTGGCCCTGGAGCCGAGGGCGTCGTGGTAACGCTGCCATCAGCCTTCAGTGCTCAGCCTCTCCGGACAGACCCAGATGGTAGCACTGCCAAGAGTTAAATGTTGATGGTGCTGTTTAGCTGTCAAACTACATCACATTTATGCATTTATCTGTTTTGTACATTCAGTGGTGCAAACACTAATGTAAGGGAGAGCCATGGAGATTCGCCAACATTTTATGATCAGATTTGTTAGACATTTTTGTTTTGAATCCAACCTGTTGGATCGGGTGTTATAGGGTCAATGACCTCATTATTAAATATTAAGGGGAAACCTGCATCATTCTGGATTGAAAATACGATAAGACACATGTTTGTAATATAAATGCCAATTTGTTATGCCACTAAAAGTACTAGATATGCCAATGTGATGCGTCTTTGTGGTTGGATCTCTCTGAATACCGCATCCCAACTGAAGCCCTGCTGGAGAAAGCCTCCTAACCTCTCCCTGAATCTGTATCCCCTGAAGGCAGCTTTGGACAGAAGTGTCCACCACTAAACGACTATAGCAGGAGTAACCATGTACACCATGAAGCTGAATGAATCGTCCCAACAACACACGCATGGCTGTGTCTTTCTCCAGCACAGAACACACACACACACACAAGGACACACGCAGCAGTCAGGACATCCAGTCTCGCTGCAATCAGTAGATTGCCGCCTTAAAAAAACAAGACATCAGCCGTGCAGATCTAACTGCGAGAGCCTCTTCGGGAAGCCGTTGGTAAGCACTTTTCGGCACAAAAACACAAGAAGTAATCTATTTTTAGAGCCGTTCCAAAGGGAGCAGGCAGACCGCTGTACCCCACAGCAGCCTCCGTACGGCGGGGGGGGAGAGAGCGTCTGACAGCCAGCGCTCAGAGCACAGGCTCCTCGGTGGCTCTGCACGGCACTCCGCATTTGTTTCATTGCGCTAAAAAAAAAGGGCCGGGCCTTGGCGGTCCTCATGTCGCCCATCCGGGTGATTCTCAGCACAGGTGTGGCCGTCAGCCTCCAGCAGGCCGTCGCCTCGAGGACGCTCTGCATCTGCACTGTGCACTCAGAGCAGGTGCATGGTAACGTGGAGGAGTACAAATAATACACTTCGGTTTTTTTTTTCCCCCCAGGTTCGTACCTCAGCTATGCACAAAGTCTTAGCACGTCTGGGGTGGCAGTAGCTCAGTGGGTAGACTAGAGCGGGTGGACAGAGCGGGTCGTCCACTTAACCGTCTACGTAACCTGTCTGCAGGTCGAAGAGTCCTTAAGCAAGACACTGAACCCCAACTTGCACCCGAGGCTGCTGAACACAGCAGCAGCCCACTGCTCCTATGTATAAAGACCTTAAGGTCCTCTCTTCCTTCTTCTAAAGCGATCGCCTCTCGCCGTCGGTCACCCAGTCGCCCCCCCCCCTCATCCCGTAGCTGCGGCGGCGTTCCCAGAAGCTGGCGCTCCGGCTCTCGTTCCCCTCCCCGTCTACATCTCTCCTGCTGCTCCCCGCGACAACCCAGTAATACGCAGTGTGAACCGCATGCAGGGGGAAAGGAATTTCAACCTATTTTATTAGATAAAACCTGGGATTTTGACGCGGTACGGTTACAGTTTCGCCCACGGGCTACAATTCAATATTTTGACACTTCAGTTTCGTGTTGCCACCGCAGGAGAGTCATTTCCATATCCCGTGTAAACCCAATAGCTTGGACTCTAAGAAACCACTTTGTAGGTTTAGAGAGCAAGGAGTCTTTTCAAGAACATGTTGTATCTCTGTAGAGAACAGTAGCATCAAGCATCATCCTTCATGAGGGTCTTGGGGTCAACCCCCAATTGGTCTGGACAACTTACAACAGCCCATATTTCTCATATATCATGATCGGTATTTGCATTTTCATACCTATATTTTTCCAATATACTTTCTATGTTATTTTTTTTG
>JAOPUH010115030.1:0-2500 GCA_027123175.1 Urophycis cirrata | reverse complement strand
GTCACGATCTATAACCTACGAGGCCAGTACCCAGGGGAGCCCGGAGCTATGCCTTGTCCTCATCACCCCTGCTGAATGCAAGAACCTTGCCAACTCAAACGGGCCCTACGATGTCGAGGTTGAGCCAGTGATGTGGGGGTATTATCAGGGGATAGCCAGGGAAATTAAAGTCCTGCCAGATTTATAGTATAAATCTTCTTAATGAAGCATGCCTCTGACTGTGCAGTCATCCCCTCAGGAGACCTGAAGCGCAGCTTGGCCAAGGGATTGCTAACCACAACCTCTCTTGCTGCAGGGAGCTTGGTGCACTGAATCCAGTTTGATGCCTTTACTCCAAAGAACCTTCCATCGTCAAGACAGATGCCTCCAGAAAAGATACCAAGGCAGGTTGGGGGTGGGATGAGGCCCCAGTGATATATACCATGTTATTATTGTTTTTAACCACAAGCTGTTGAAGTATCACACGACTGCTACACTACAAACTACTGGTCAGTTGAGAAGGAATGTTTCACAATCACCGAAATAAAGTACCATCTGTTGGTCTGAAAGAGGATATTAGCTACAGATCATGTTTCCTTGGAATCAATGCCGATCACACAAAAACATTCTCAACACTCACTGACACATGCATTGCAACCACATATTACATAGACGCACACAATCTAGTGTAATGGTTTTGGATTGTTCACACATTTTCATGTTTTGCGTTCTATGTATTTAGAAACATGTTTGTGTTTACATTTTTGATAGCCAGAGGCTAGATGGCCAAGGACAAGTAGATTATTAGTCAAACCAGTCTTTCCCAAATGTAGGATTGCAACCCATTTGGGGCCTCTCTCTCCCTCTCTCTCTCTCCCTCTCTACCTGCAAACCTGGACCTGAAAACATGTTTGTGCTCTCTGGCTGAGGTAACGTTGAGTGGAACTTCTATGATCGTCTTCTGACTTCTGTGACTTTCGATTGTGATGTTTAAACAAAACCATTAGGAAGAGCTTATTATCATGGACTTCACCAAAGCCAATCAAAAAATGCAGAGGAGAGGCGTCAAGGTGTTTTCTGTGGGGAAGTGCTCGGTAATGGCTTTCAAATGTAAGAATTGGGCAGACATCTCCAAACGAAGCATTGTCTGTATCGGGCAAAGAACAATCTTTGGCTTGGAGGGTTTTGACAGTGGAAAAGTAGGTCAGTCATGTTTCGTGTGTCTGTTGGTTGGTGACTAATGTGTTGCTAGCTAGCTAGCATAGTACTTGTCCTTTGTGGTGCATTGTAAAACATGAGGTGGACTTTTTCTTTTTTTCAAACAACCAAATATAAAAAAATATCCTTGCAAATCATTATATTGACAAGCTCACGGCTAATGAGTTTGGCACACAGAAAACATCCCTCTGCTGCTCCTCTTGGTTTCCCTCCAACAGGATCAACGGGATTCTGTCCTCAGCAGGTTCACACCGCTAGACCAACTGGACCCACAAAGGTGATCTCTGAATGAGTGACGTTACTCTGGTAACTAGAGTGAGACTACCATTTGAGTATCCAACATCTTTCTGACAAACACCAACGACGTTCACAGTGCACAAGCAGCAATTGAGACTGCCTGATTTTTCTTTTAAATACCCCACCGCAGTCGCCCTGTGCTGATTCGCCTTTCAGTTTTTGATGTGCCTGGCAGGCGGTCATTACTCTACAACCTGACGGATGTATGAAGAACTCCGCCAACCCGTGCCAGCCTCTAAACGCTGGCAAACCAACCGATTTTATACAGCCTCTCAACACCAATACACTGCTACGCAACGGCAATGACACTGGACTACCCAACACCATTTTAAAATGCACGCTGATACAAAATTATACCCCTTCCAGCATGTCAGGTACTGCTTGACTGCCTTCCCCACTCCAGCTTACTGAGTGAGCGTATTATTGCGTCCATGTCCTCATTTTTCAAGTTCATAGTGCAAGTTTGTAAAGAGGTAGTGAGAAACTCGGGTTACACATTGAATTATTGCTGTGATGTAGTTATTTAATTAAACGAAAAAGGCATTTCAAATTCATGGTTTGTGGTGCTCTTTAACAGTTCATAAATGTAGATGTTATGGCAATTCATGGTGGTTGTTTTGTAGGTTTGGGTCCCGGAGAGACACCAAATTTCTCTTTTAGGTCTCGTGGTGACAGAGTTTGGGATCCCCTGAACCAAGCAATGACCTCAAACGTAGGAAACATATCTTTGTGTTTTCCTTAAAGGTTAGTCCTAGCATTAGGAGATGCAAACTAATGTAATAACTTGTCAGTCGTATGCACAAGTAAGCAGTGAAATAAAGTTGCACACACACAAATTTCACAGGTACAAATAGCAGCACCTCCTCCATATAGAGTGACTGCCAATGATTGCCTACACACACACGCACGCACACACACACGCACACGCGCACACACACACACACACACACGCACGCACGCACGCACACACACACACACGCACACACACACACACACACACACACAC
>JAOPUH010114878.1:0-10139 GCA_027123175.1 Urophycis cirrata | reverse complement strand
CACACACACACACACACACACACACACACACACACACACACACACACACACACACACACATACACACACACACCCCTGCTGTGTGTTCTGGAGCTGGAGTGGCTCGGGGTCTCCTCCTCGCTGAGCTATGTTTCTATTTATAGGGCTGGCGGGCGTCGGGCGAGTCTCATGTGATAACCGCTGTCTCTCACTCTGTTTTCACTTGTAGCCCTGGGAGCCAGGGGGGCCCCCCCCCACTTCATCCCGGGGGCCCCCCCCCCCGATCACATTCTCCTGCTGTGGTTTTTTATTTCGTCTTTGTCGGTCATGTTTATATTTACACAAGAGGCAGCAGAACTACTGGGGTCTCTTCTCCTTCCCGGGAAAGCATTGGGTGGGGGTGGGGGGGGGTTGAATGACTCTTCATGTAAATATCGCATTAAATATGATGTTTGTTTTGCTTGGCCGGAAGCACGCAAGCTAGCTCCTCGCTAAAGATAATGACTGACTACTAGCTCTAGAGAACCGCTAACTATATCTCTGGCTAGCTACTTAGCGATAGCTGACTACTTAGTATAGCTACAGCAAGCTACAAACTAGATATAGCTAACGACTAGCTTTAGCTGACTACTCAGCTAAACTGAACCTGATCAGCTATAACTAACTCCCTCACTACTCGCTATAGCAAACATGCTAACCTGCTAAATATAACTATAGCCAACTACTCACTGCTAGCTCTAGCTAGAATGTTAGCTGCAGCTCATAAAGGAGAGGAGTTGAGAGACTTTGAGGGAGATAATGGGGGGGTTAGTCTTGTCTGTTTGTGTAAAGCCGTTAAGTTGTGTTGTGATGACCCACTGACCCTGTCGAGAAAGGAAAAAGGGAAAGCAGATGACAGCACAAATTAGATTTAATATTGCACACTGGCGATTGTAGCTGAGTAGCATTTGCGCTAGATAATTGTTTGTTATCGTACATGTAATGCAACGTGTACTTTATCCCTGACACGCCGACTGCACTGCTTGTTGACGTTAGCAACACAAAAAAAAAGATCCATGTCTTCCTGCGTTGTCTCTCTCATTCCACTCCCCATCCCTCACCCTCTCCTCCCCCGATCACCCCCTCGACCAACCCGCTAATCTCCTCCTTGTGAGATCTTCGGCCAAGCTGCCAATCACGCACATTGACAGTTGAACTTTTTTTCACTTTTGTGTGTTCTCCTGGCCTTCCATTCCTGTCACTCCCACAGAGCACAACATACTCACACAAAATAACGCTGACAAGCAGAGTCCAGCTAAAGGAGGGTAAACAAGTTTCTGACGGAATATAAATTATAATATAAACTGAATGGCCAACCACATAAAGTTGGACGCGTTCGATGCCGGAGGTGAGGAGAATAGCCGGGGAGGGGAGAGGGAGGGGGGAGGGGGAAGGGAGAGAAAGAGGGAGAAAAGGTGAGTAGAGTGGATGAGTGGAGAGGAGATTAAAGGAGAGGAGAGTGGAGGAGAGAGCAGAGCAGAGGCGGGTGAGTGGAGATAAGAGGGGAGTGGAGGAGATCCACACAGAAGAGGGGGAGCAGGGGAGGGGACGAGGAGGAGGGAGAAGAGACGACCGAGTTGGAGAAAAACAGAGACGAGAGTAGGAGTGAAAAGAGGCGGAGGGACAATAAACGAAGAGAGGGCAGAGAAGGAGGAGAGAGGAGGCGAGGAGAAGGGTGGATGGTGGGGAGGTGGCCAGCTGGCTGAAGGTCGATGAAGTGCAGGAGGGCAGCAGGGGAGATGTTAAAAGGCAGGCCTGAGGTGTTTGATGTAAGGCCAGACCTCAGATCTCCTGCGTGACACCCTCAGGGCCAGGACCTTCATAGCACACACACACAACCACACACACACACACACACACACACACACACACACACAGATTTGTATATCAAAATGGACACACACACACACACACACACACACGCACACACACACACACACATATTTGTATAGCAAAATCGACACACGAGCACAGATTTGTATAGCAAAATGGACACACACATACACACACACAGATTTGCATAGCAAAATGGACACACACACACACCTAGAGTGACATGGACACACTGATCTTTCTTTATACAACCAATATTTCCCACCCCACCAGCCAAACACAACCACAGACACACACACAAACAAACACACGAGTGCAAACACATGTCGCAAACGCATGCATCTGTAAAAGCTCTAGAAAGAACTTACAAAAAAACTGTGTGAGCACAAGCACAGAGTCCTAACAACAAAATAGTATTTATTGAGAGGTACTTAAGAGGACTACACTAGGATGAAATACACGCCACAATAAAACTTAATACTATTTTGAGTGAATGAGGGGGTGGGAAACTGGGGGGGAAAAACGATAGAAGCCGTTGTTGTGAAACCTGTCACCCTCGATAAAACACAATCAATGGCCGGGCCTACATTCCGATCTTAAGTGAGCAAGCGAGATGTCCACCATGCTAAACCCAGGGGGATTTTCTTTGGTTTACGGAATAACGGCGGGCAAAAAACAAAAAGACACAACATCGGGGGAGAAAAATGTCCTCGCTTCAGGCTGACGGAGGATATGAAAACACAGGGACTTCCTGAATTCCCTTTATTCCTGTAAACATGGACGAACACACAAACACACAGACAGACACACACACACACACACACACACACACAAACGGAACCGTGCGCTCACATGACCATGCACTCAACACAGACATACATACACACGTACACGCACTGACTCACAGACATCCACTCAGACACACACAGGCACAGAAATTCACACATATGAACACACACACACCCACAAACACGCACAAAACCCCACGTACACACACAAACCCCACTATCAACAGCAGTGGTTGTTGACAGTGGGGTTTTTATCAACAACAGCTACATATACTAATTTCCTGTTTACTGTCCCGAAGTTCAAAGTTCTCAGTTACTGGTTATATACACAACTAGCTATATAGCTAATAGCTAATAGCACCCTGACAACTTGACAGATGTTTGCTTTTGAAAGACAAACGTTCGATTCCAAATGGCCACAGTCCAACCTGTAGGCATCCTTGAGCTACGATGGGCCTGACCCCAAATTACTCTTTAATGACCTGTACCTGAACTCAATGTCAATCACTAAAACAGTAAATAGTAAGTTGATTATCGCTGTATGTATATGCTACAGAAATATGAACTGCGCTGGCACACGTTTGATCGCCATAGCCACTCCAATCTAAAACTGCAACTGAAACGGCCAAATTCGTATCCAGTCCTTGATTGTTAAATCTGCAATGTTTAAGACCAAGCCCCTCACAGTTGGTAGGCAAGAGAAAATAAATTACAGAGTTCTGTCCACCCTGACTGGCTGCGCCGCTGTGTGACGCAAACTGGCGTAGTTTGGCTAGCTAGGTGGGGTCAGTGGGAGGGGGTTTTGGAGCGTCAATTGTACGATTGTGGTAAACAAAGAGAGGGTCAGCCAGAATTTACTTTTTGTAGGAAAAATCAGTTATAGGCCTATAGGGCGTGATTTTATTGATAGAACTATTGAAAACACTTTCCATCAGACTTGACTACAGACATGACCCGGGTAGTTTAAGCTATGAGCTAGTTGATAAATGTTGCACATTGTGATTTTAACCACCCATACACCAGAACACAGCGCCATCGGCCCATTCTCCACGGCTTGTAAATCAGTTGGACGAGACCCCCCACCCCAGCCAAGAGGAGCCAACAGGGCGGTCTGCACAGCCAATGTTGTGAAAGATTCAAGCGAATGGCTGCAACATAATGCAATAGATGAAACCCCCCAAACCATGACACAACGAAAACGCGACGAAATGGTCGTAACTGTAAACCGGATGCAAAGAGGAAGATGTGTGGTTGAGTTCCTGGAAACGACGTACGCACACATGTTGGTAGACGCAAGGCACGACATAACACACAAGTGCACACACAGGTCCTGTAGGTGTACACGGTGGGCTTTCATGTGTGCATACACACACACACACATGCGGTTTGTGCGCTGATATGTTTATTATGGGGTGATATGCATACAGACACACACACACACACCCTGTACACACCTGGCTTGACCTCCCTCATTGGCCTCGCTGCCGTCACATGACTACGTGACACGTACGTGTCTAAGTGTGCATCTGCACCCCTGTGTGTTTGCGAGGGCTGTATATGTGTGTGGTTGCATCACAACGTGTGTGTTTGAGTGTCATTTCAGGCTTGTTTGTTTGAGTGTCCGTTGCATTTGTGGTTGTGTTTGAGAACACGTATTCGTGTGTGTGTGTGTGTGTGTGTGTGTGTGTGTGTGTTTGTGCGTGCACGCCCGAGATGTGCATAAACACACGGACACACACAAGCTGTCTAGCCCCCTCTCTCTCTCTCTGTGGATGTAACTGAACTCTGTAGATTTCTCACCGCTGTGGTGGTGTAATCGACAACAGACAGCAATCTGCTTGCGGAAATTAATGTTTACCTTTCTGGGGTCCACATTTCAAGCTGGTCCCCACTTTGTCCGCTGTGGGGGAGGGGGGGGGGGCGTCTCGGGGAAGGGTGGATACCGAGAAAATGACAAAGCAAAAATACCCCTCATTCTGTTCCTGTGATTAATGCTATTAGTCATATTTTCCTTTTTTTATTGTACCTCTTGAAATGTCTTCTTTTGTCATGTAATATCACACAAATGTTGTCCAGGAGAGAGCTAACACAGGGAATAATCAAGAGTTAATAGCAGAGCGGGAATATGTAGTTTTAAACCTGAGGATGACATTCCAGGTTCTACTTGTTCGGAAGTCCTCGCCGGCTTTTCTGTTGAACCGAGCATCTGGATTTACTGAGCGTCTATTTGTCTCAGATGCTATTTAAAGACGTGATCTGGCCTGACACAAGGCACGGAGATTGCCCTTTAACAAGCATTAGAAAATAACACAGGAAAAGCTAAAGGCCGGTTAAGATATGCTGGAATGAACTTGAAGATGTGTGGCTTTGAAGACCTTTTGTGTCTCAAAATGAGTCAGACGGATTTAATAAAACTTTGGGAGAGATGAAAATTCTTTTTTTTTCCTTTCAGATAAGATTATTGACTGTTTAACATGTGGAAGTAGTGATTTTGACAGTATGTTTCTGGAGAGCCATATTGAAGTACATTTGAAGGAAACTAATGGATACAAGAACACTCCATATTTGGCTTACAGAAAACAGCACCGTGTGGGCTACAAGGGAACAAGCACGAGAGCAAACATCCTCCACTGAAGTTGCAGGAATAGCCTCAAACGTTCAAATATTCTACAGCTACTGCTGTTAAGTCATTTTAGGAGATGATTTAACCAGAGCTGACGTTGAAGATGATGGGTATCTTGCTCCAGAGTGCTTATAGCTAGACTCTGGATGTTGAACCTTTTGGCTGGCACTCAAACAGTCTCCATACCAGGCACTGCATTGCACCTTAATGACCTGTATCTCAATTCATGTTAAGCTGCTCTGGATAAAATGTTTGACAAATTAATAATTGGAGGGGTACCAAGCCGGTTGGTTCCTGTAAAAGGAACACTCCATCTTTTTGGATACAGTTAAAGGTACTGTCTTTCCAGAAATCTGTTTTCCCACAGAACCGCAAATGTGTATTGGACAGCTCTATGTACATGAGCGAACCCAGACAAACAGAACCATTTCCAGTTATTATTTTCTCATGATCACCGTCGTAAATGTAAAAAAGAATTTACACAGACATTCATCGCATTAAACAATAATGACAGGCACTGTCAGTTGTTGATGAATGGAAGGTGCAATGGACTGTTTACTCCCCAAGGTTGCACTGAAGCAAAATGTTTACATCCCCTAAACACCCTGAAAATCAAAGACCAAACACACACACAGTGTGGATCCAGATACCTCTATTGTCTAAAATAACATTAACATTCATTCAGATAATTTGTTGTATTATGACTCTAGAAATGCTCACAGTCACAGGTAAGATCTGGCCTCTCTCTGCATTTTTCAAAGCATGACTCCAGTGGCAGTTTCCCAGAAAACCCACCACAGTTAATACACTCGCCGTCCATGATTTAGCTTCCTATTGCTTAGCATAAAGACGGTGGTATTACCAAGAGATTAACCTTCGCTATCGCAATATCTATCTCCTCTATCTATCAGGCTTTGAGGGGAATCTGTTATCGCGGGTCAAACGACAAATGCCCGCCAGAGGTAATGGAATACTGGTTATTGGATCTTAAATGGCGACGTCACATTCCTGAGACCTTCATGCAGCGAGAGTGGGAGAGGAGAAGTGTTCAGACAAAACGGGTTGGCGTTTCAGTTCACAAGTTCAAGCCGCACTCTGTGTTTCACCTCCCACTGCATAAGAGGCCGCCCGTCTTTTAAGAGATTATGAGGGATGTTGACACGAGAAATGTGTGTTGAAAAGTTGCGTAACCCGAGCCCAGCGAGCGCGGCAACGTTTGGGATTTATTAAAGGCTAATTGGTTGAGAATTGTAAAGTGTCCCTGAGTAAAAGTGGCTGGGATTTTCTGTTTATCCATAAACCTGTCAAGTGAATCCTAGCTTATGGAAACATCGGCTAGCAAAATTGTCAAATATATTTTCGATTCCAGCTCAGGACGACACATTCTATGCTCGCGGGGAAAGTTAATTGAAAGTAAAGGAAATTGTTGTACGCTGTTAGATCTAGTCACCACGTTGGGCGATATCAGTGGTGAAATGGTTGCAAACCAGTGAGGTGGTTCGAATATCCCAGCATCCTTCGGAGCTTGTCGTACTTGCGCTGGGGCCTGATCACGAGGGTCAGAGACGGAGTCTGCTCTGGTTGGGAACATTTCTGCAGTTTTCCTGTCACTGAAAGAGAACCCTAACCCTTCAACCACATCCTGGACCATGAAGAATTGTGAATTAATGGCAATGAAAGACAGATGACCACTTGGGCTGTTTTCCTTACAGCCCGCGTTGAGGTATTGAACTAAAGATTTGCCAGACGTCAAATGTATTCTTTCGGGAACAGTGCCCTCTCTGGTGCAACATGGGTTATTGTGGTGCTTGGTGATGTCACTTCCTCAGGAGGCGTTATTAAGACAGGTAACTATAGCTAGAATTAAGCGAGAGTCTGTTGTCGACGGTCGACCATAGATTGAAAGGGACTAAAAATACGAGGACAAACTAATATGTCTGATGTTGATGACGCTGTCATGGCCACAATATAAAAAAAAGAAAATAGACAAACGTCTAATAGGCAAAAACGATTGCAAGAGTATTATACAGCCCGATCTCTGTGGTGCTGCCGAGCCTTATCATATTGTGGGTCTAATTAAAAATAAGCCATCCAAAGAGCACATGAAAACTCAATTTATCCCGTAGCCAGTGATAGGACAAGCTATAACCTCTTGTTATCTTGTAATCTAACCCTAACCCTATAAAAAGATATCTAACAAAACAGGAAGTTCTTTAAACATCTCTCTCTTTGAATGAATCCCTGTCATGCCAACTGGGAGAAGAAATTAAGAATTGACATGAATAAAAATTTATGAAAGTTTGGGAGATTGGGTTTGGTTGGGTTATTGGTCATTAAGTCAAGGCGTTTGATCAATTGTATTTGTTGTTTGCGTGTTCATGTACCTGAGCTACACACTCTGAGCAAGACAACCACATCCACTCTGGTGGTTCTCTGGTGTTACAGTTTGTGTTATAGTTCTCCTGTCTGAGGTGTTGCCAGACTCACGCACTGGCACACCGTGGAAGGAATCCATCACATTTTTACAGGAAATTCTGCCGCTTAAGTGGACCGGCACGTAGAAACAACGCTGGCCTTGCTCCAGATCCAGGATGGTAGCCGTGCGTGTTCACCAGTATTGATCCAGCTGTGATGTACTGATGACAAACAAGTGTAAATATTACCATATAAGGGCAATACTTCAAAAAGAGCGTTTAACGCACCACAGAAACCAGATCGAGTTGGTTTTAGGAAAGGACTGCCAAGCGAAATCTCAAGTGTAGGGATCAGTTGGTTTGAGCGCTCAGCGAACAGCTTTAGGTACCGGTGGCTGGACGGTCGGGAGCGTGTGCTAACATTTTACTTTACAGCCGTTTAACATTGACATAAGAATTATGTTCAGCCCTGGAGACGCTTTTATCTGAAGCAATTTACAGTGTAGACAATAAGAGACTTAACTATAAATATTACAACCTTTTTCCAGAGTTGTTTTGTTTTAAATCAAATGTAAAGGTAATTAGGGGGATATACGTCTGTGTGTGTTTGTGTTTGTGCGCACGTGTGTGTGTGTGTGTGTGTGTGTGTGTGTGTGTGTTGGCAGTGTGTGTGTGTTTGTGTGTATTGGCAGTGTGCGTGTGTGAGTGTTGGCAGTGTGCGTGCTCCACTGCCTCGCCTCCTGTCCCACACCTCACAGAAGCCAGGCGTGATTAATTAGTGAGCTCTGCGATCAATTAATAAAACACCTAGGTTTATTAAGAAGCCAACCCTTCTTTACGCCGTTTCTTCACTCCTATATCTCACGTCCGTCTATATTTACACGGGGCGATAAGACGCGCTTGGGGTATCAATTTATAACGCGCTAAGTCTCACTTCCAGTCAGAGCGGTGGGCGTGCTTGCTGGAGAACTGTCCGGCGTGATTCAGCGCGTCAACGTTCCCCCTGCAACGTCAACAACTTTGCAATGGAAAAAACTATTAAGAAATCACGGCCAATAAAAATGTCAGCTGTTGCTTCCCTATGTAAACACAGTGTTACTTTGCCTCTGTCGCATGCGCGCTCTCTCTCTCTCTCTCTGTCTCTCTCTCTCTTTCTGTCTCTCTCTCTCTCTCTCTCTCTCCCTCTCTCTGTTTCTCTCGCTCTCTCTCTCAAGTCTCAACATCTATTTGTCTCGCGCCTTTGCGTCCTGGTCTCTTACTCAGTCTTTCTCTCTGCCTCTCTCTCTCTCTCTCTCTGCTTCTCTCGCTCTCTCCTTACAAAGGCATAACGCAAGTGTATTACGTGCAGGTGTTACACACACAGACACACACAATCTCACACACACACACTCTCACACACTCTCTCACACACTCTCACACACACAGTGACATTAACGGCCTATTAAAACAGCTTGTTGCGCAGATGGCACGTACAGTAGCGGTCAAGCATAATTCTCTGAACACATTACATCCCTGCCAAGGAATCCCATTAACAACCAATGAAATCTCAGATCTGACAAAGATGGCCACCTCTATGGATCACTTCCTCCTTTAATGTGTAGTACCAGCATATGAGAGGAGGGGCTGGAAAAAAAAACAAATATTTACTTGTCTAGACAGCGATGATATATGTACACATCCGACTGCTCGACTTTAACTCACTGGTCTGGGTCCCCAGTTGGACATCCTTGTTTAATTTAATCTTAAAATGATTTGCAATGTTAAAACTGTGTCAAAGTACATCTTTAAAATACTTTCACTTCCCCAATAAAATGTTACGCTAAATAAATCAGTGGAATAAACAGAATTAGCTTTTATAGTTCCACACTGTACAGGTCACCGCTATGACAAAACACACATTTCATGGTCATATGCTGCCTTTAAAACTGACCGAAAATATAACTCTAGATTATACACTTAAAATGAATGATGACATACAGTATGCACACCCCCAGGAACTACTTTGTACATATTACATAGCCACAGGGGGGTTCCAACTCGACAGTGTGGTGCTTGGTTCTGACCCAAGCAGTTCTGATGGGTGGGGTTTGTAAATCACCTCTCAACATAAAAGGGCAATTCAATGGAGACTTAAGAAGGGTGAAGGGGTGGGGGGGGCGAGGGCAGGGGATAAGGGGCAGCCGAGTTTGGCACCATGATTGGCCACTTGTGTTGAGTTCCTTATTTTTGGCTGTTCGTTCTGGTTCTGGTGGTGGTGGTGGTGGTGGTGGTGGGGAGGGGGGCATGGAAAATTAACCCGGACTGCTGGGAAACCGCGGCATGAAGCTTTTGACGTCTCGCAGAGTGAAGGGGGGGGGGGACACGATTGCATGTGTGAGTGTCGCACTGCTTGTGTGTGTGTGTGTGTGTGTGTGTGTGTGTGTGTGTGTGTGTGTGTGTGTGTGTGTGTGTGTGAGTGTGTGT
>JAOPUH010114860.1:0-10145 GCA_027123175.1 Urophycis cirrata | reverse complement strand
GTGTGTGTGTGTGTTGGTGTGTGTGTGTGTGTGTGTGTGTGTGTGTGTGTGTGTGTGTGTGTGTGTGTGTGTGTGTGCAGCTCTGCCTGTGCAGAGGTTTATTTCCATGTCCACATCATAGGGAGGGTTAAGCCTTTCCGACTCCTCTACATAACACCAAGATGTGTGTGGACGTGTGGAGCTCCATCAGATGGTGCTGCATTTCGTGATGGGCTATGGTAATGGGGTGTCCTTGCTTGCCTAAATGTTTGTTTTTCTACCTATGCTGATATGATACACGGTAGATAGGACTGACCAGCACCGATACACACAAGAACTCTCCAATTATGGACGTGATTATGAATCATTATGAACGTTTTTGAACTTGATGAATGTAATTCCATTGCTATCAATACTAATAGCACCGACCAACATGTAACTGTCAAGCCCAAAATGCTGATAAAACTCCCATTCGGGGTAAAGAACACATACTCTGTGATCATGTTTATATATATATATAAATGTAGGATGTATATGTAGTATAATTCTTGCTGAAATAATTGCATGTTTCAAAGCCTGTCTAACCAAATTGCCGACAGCAGTGGCATCCCAATAATGTGATAGAATCCAGTGATTATTCTGCAACAGTGAAGTGGGTTGTTTATGGGTCATGTGAGCTGATGGTCGGACATGGTACGTTGTGATAACTTATTATTTTGGTTTGAACTGGCCTATGTTTGAACTGGTTTGAATGTGTGATCATTTGTTTTCTTCAACATCACCTGAGGCCTTTACAGATTTCTATAATCATTACACTTTTGTTTTATAAATAATCAAAGTGTGGCGTGTAATGGAAAATCCCAATGTAGCTTCACTGATTGTAGCATTGCTGTGTACTGTTGTGTTATTCAGCCACCCCATTTGTTACCCTTTAGCCATAGTGTGAACTGAACAGGGGGGTATGCTAATCCATTGCCGGCTGAAGGATGTGGAGAACCCTTATGAGTGCATCTTCCTCTCCTTTGTATAAGTACATAGCATACTGGAGAGGGTGTAAAAGTGTGTAAAAAGGCTGCGTGAAACTTGAGAGGAGACCAGTGTATGCATTCATTAAATAGGTATGTTCTACAACCATTGTGTGCTTCTTTGCATGTCGGTGTCTCCATCCATCCTAGACACAATATCTCATGAAGAAAGTGTCCCGACGAGAGAGACAAGGATGCGGTCACCTTGACAACCAACTTATCGTCCTTGTTTTTATCACATAAATAGAGGAGGTGAATCCTGTGTAGGCCTAGATACTGAGTCAAAAAACGTGACATGATTGTGATTGGTGGAGATATTTTTTCTTTGGCCACCCCTTTTGAGTGCACCTCATGAGAACACACATGCACGGTAGGGGTGCTGGAATAATTTCAGATGAGCAGGGGGCCAAAATGTAAATGTTATTCCTATTTGTCTGCCTCTCTGTTTGAAGCATAGCCTGTATTAGCATAAATAAGCACTCGTATCTACTATTTTGCTCTATAGAGTTTGAATCTCATTTGAAGTTGTTTTGCTGATGATTGCTCCCTATTTTCAAAGTAAGGCTAAATCAAGTTGTAATATGTTGTCATCTGCACTTCAATTGCATTCATATTAATCATGCAATGATAATATGACCACATGAATTTCATTAGATTCATACAAATAAGGAAAATAAACGGCGCAAGACATTAATTTGCAAACATACGATTTGTGGTAAAAGGTCAACCAGGATGCAAGCTAAATGACTAGAAAATAGAAAAAAGAATAGATCACCTCCATCTTTTCATGGCTAGTCTTTCTGTTAACCAACCCTGGCAAGTGTTTGAATCATAGACTATACAAGGTTGTTTCACTGTCGTCAATTTATACAAATATTCACAAGGGCTACAAGGGCTTTTCTTTCTTTCTTTTCTTAGCAAGTACATCAACACGTAACAGTAATTTCTTGTCATCTGAATTTGGTATGCATTGACAGTATATTCGAGAGAGAAAAACAGAATAAAAAAAAATAAACAGAATAATCTGTCAAATTTTGTCATGACCTTACAGCCCTGATTTGAAAACATTCCAGACCCACTTCACTAGTGTTCTACTGCAGAGGCCTCGAATACCAACAACTATTGTAGAGGTGGTGAGGTCTTCTGGACGGACTGGCCAGCGGAAGATTCAGGAAGGTTCCCACGCGGCCGAACTCCAGGCCAAACTGGCCGGAGGACAATCATATATGTTTTTTAATTTTTCAATAATACAGTATAACCTCTTCCATAATCGTCCACTGCGCTGCCCCCGACTTGGTTACAAATGCGCAGAGCACACTGGAATATAATTAATTTGAGACGTGAGCTAATTAACACGTGGCATGTCAATTTGACGGAGGCTTAAGTATGTCATTAAGTGCCCATGTGCAGCCATTTTATTGGCCCCCTCTACTGCCACTGTGGATTACTTGAATATTTCAGTCGATTTATGTTCCTCAGAAAAATTGTATATCACATAATAAATACTTTTTGTTTGACCTGTGTTATAGTCTATGTTAAGTCAGTTTAACCTGTGTTATATATAGTCTGTGTTAAGACAGTTTATCCTGTGTTATATACAGTCTATGTTAAGTTAGTTCAACCTGTGTTATATACAGTCTGTGTTAAGCCAGTTTATTATGTGTTATATACAGTCTATGTTAAGTTAGTTCAACCTGTGTTATATACAGTCTGTGTAAAGCCAGTTTATCCTGTGTTATATACAGTCTATGTTAAGTTATTTCAACCTGTGTTTTATACAGTCTCTGTTAAGCCAGTTTATCCTGTGTTACATACAGTCTATGTTAAATTAGTTCAACCTGTGTTATATACAGTCTGTGTTCAGCCAGTTTGTCCTGTGTTAACTCAGTTTATCCTGTGTTATATACAGTCTGTGTTCAGCCAGTTTATCCTATGTTATATACAGTCTATGTTAAGTTACTTCAACCTGTAGCAACTACAGTCTGTGCACCCACACTGGAACTATTTCAGTTCAGCCATTGTTTAGGGTATTTTGTACTTTTCCTGATATGTATAAATATTGACTAAAAGATGGCTCTACAGAGAGGAGTCCTGGGCAGGTACACGCCGCTAGACACACAGACTCTGCTGATCAAGTCTTTAGCTCCACACTTCACATCGCTGTAAGTCAGAGTGTGAATATCTGTGTGGTTCTGTGGGACTGTGGCCTGTGGTGGGCCGTCGGACCATTTATCCACCAAGTCAATGATCCCTCTGGTGGCCTTTTTTTTTCATTTTTTCATTTGTTCATTTTTTTAATAGTTGGGATAAGGATTAGTGGTAATGAAACTGGGAACATGGCAGTAAATAGTCATGTTTCTTTGATTCAAGGACAAAAATGAATTAAAAAAATGTCTTCGCCGTGTGGCGGCAACCCCAAATGGCTCGCAAAGAAAGCGCCTTCCGTCAAATCTCACTCCAAGACTGTCAGCGAGGTTGGCAGCCCTACACACACTGGCACCACTGAGGGGGTCCGGGGGGCTCCCTAAAGAAACAGCCTGCCCCCCCCCGTGGCCCCCCGAAATGTGAAGTTGAAAATAATTATTTGTGAATATTATGTTTTGCAAATGACGAGACGCAGACTTATAATGCCACATTAATGTTCTTTGCAATTAAGAAATCGTTAACCTTATTTCATGATAGTTGATGGTTGATGGCAGATGGCAATGAGGAAAAAAAAAACACTGGGTAAAATTATTAAACATAAATATGCCCAATTCAGGGTCCCCAATCAAGTTCTAGATGGTTTTCTGAGAGAGCCTGGGGGTCGATTATGGGCAGCCTCTTTGCTTAAGGGTGTACCCTAAGCCTCTGGTGGTAAGTTATACTTTTGTCAAACCTGTCAACATAGATGGATCTGTGGATAGATGGATCAACTCGTTCATGACAAAAGTGCCGGCCAGATAACCACTGACGTTGAATGGTACTTAACATGGGCTTACGCACCCTCGAATACAACGACTGACCCCGGCCTGGCCCCCCACTTAATGAAGTGGTCTAGACGGCCCGCTGCTGCCTACATAATGCTTCTCAGCCTGGCCTCTCGCCTGTCGAAAGCCTCAAACTGTTGGAAAGCTAGGAGGACCGCTCTCCGCTGGAGGGAAGGGGTTTCAGTTTACCATGGACACAGAGGAGCACTGCAGCATACCCTATTAAGAAACAATGGAGGTGCCCAAGGAAAGTGGAGCAATCTATGGAGCATGAAATATGCAAGACGGGCTTTTTCATAGAGAATCCATCTTTGCTGCACTTCCAGTCGTATTTTGCAAGAGCATGGTGTGCAAAAAAGTGTCACTCAGTGATTGCATCTGATTGGCTGGAAGGTTTTGAACAACACAAGGCCCCGCCCATATGAGGAAATCAATTGCTGCCCAGCCAAGGTCAGATTGATATCCATTGCAAAACACAAATATAAATAACTCGACCAGACTAAAGATATACTGCTCTGAACAAAATACACCCACAGAAGGTAAAAAAGATGTACAATTTAGAGGCAAGAATGACACTCTCAAGAGCCCATGTTATCGTTTTGCAACATTATGTTACTTGATAGATAAAAAAGAATGATTACTTTATTGTCTATTCAGATTCAGATTCCTTGATTGTCTATCAGGATTGATTGAAAATCATCTATAGACACGGCTGAGTAAAACAAAACAGGAAAAAAAGACATTGAAGCGACAAACTTTAAGGTGAAGAGGTTTACTCGCGATGTGAAATGTGCTCACTTTGCACAAAGACGGCTTTATTAAATCCTCTCAATCACAGGCAGGTAGAGAAGCAACCCGGATTACCAATGACATCCCAGGCTATAAACCACCACCCTAAAGCGCACCCAGAAACGCCCACATGTCCCATCACACCTCCATCAGCAACTGTCATTCAAATTAATATGTGTGATTTTTCTTATTACCGACTGGGTGTGGAGTGGTGATGCATTTGTCTCGTTGGGGCTGGTTATTTTACAAGCCTGATTAATGATCCGGGAGGGTTTTGATTTGTTTTTGGCAGAGAGGGAATTGTGGCAGGAAGCCAAATCATAAAGGTGAGAACATTGTCGAGCAAGGGTGTCAAACTCATTGTAGTTCAGGGGCCATGTGCAGCCCGATTTGATCTCAAGTGGGCCGAGCCAGTGAAGTCATAGCGCAATAACTTCAAAGAACGACAACCCGGATTTTTTGTTTTGTTTTGGGGTGTTTTTTAGTGGAAAAAAAAGTACATTCTGAAAAGTCACATTTAGTTCACTATCTTTCTACAAAACATTATGAACCTGAAATTTCTTCAACAACATTATACCTCAGTTCATTGTTTGCGCGAAAATCTTTCACGAAGGGTCCGCGGAGCAAAACGTCTCAGAAAGAAGCTGTACACGTGAACTACTTTCCTAAACATGTAGAGAAGTGATCCAGGGAGTACAGTGAAGTGATCGCGCTCCTCTCGGAGCTTGGGTTGTCCTACCACTTTGGCAAGTTGCATCTGAATGGTATGGTCACGGAAGCGCAAGACCCACTCGTATGACTGCTATCAAAACCTTGATAGTAACTAGTTAATAGAAGTTAATAGACCAGTCACATTTTTGGAAGGTAGCATGGCTGCACCGATCCAAAATCCAGAATTTGTTCCCCATTGAAAAAATTATGGAAAAAGAGTGTAAAAGTGTAAATGAAAACAGTCACACAGGGCCAGATTGGACCCTTTGGCGGGCCGGTTCTGGCCCAGAACCATGTCTGTATGTATCAGACAGAAGTATGTCTGATACCCCTGGTCTAGAATCTACCAGCATAGCTAAGCACTCCTAAGACATCAGAACAGAGCAGAACAATGCTTAGCATATTAATTTACATCCATGCTCAAAGTCCATTTAATAGAAAATGGCTATAAATATATACCTTAAAATGTGTGTTTTTGTGTGTGTGTGTGTGTGTGTGTGTGTGAGTGTGTGTGTGTGTGTTTGTGTGTTTGTGTGTGTGTTTGTGTGTTTGTGAGTGTGTGAGTGTGTGTGTGTGTGTGTGTGTGTGTGTGTGTGTGTGTGTGTGTGTGTGGGCGAGATAACAAGATACAAGATGATGTGTGTAAAATGTCAGGTGTGCACATGAGATGAGGTGTGTGAGCACGAGGAAGCAGAGCAGCAGAATATCTGGTCGTGTTTGGGGATGGAATGTTTGGTGGGAGACTGCAGCAGCAGGTAATCACCACTCTGGTGACAGCAGGGTGTCTCTCAGCACGTATGTGTCTCTGGGTGTGAATGGAGACCTTGATGATTGCTATAATATGGGAACTGATGAGGAGGAATATGAATCTCATCCACACATAGGCACACACACATAACACTCTCTCTAGAGCCCTCATTAGCAGCTACTCTGCTATGGTTGAAGAATCTCCTCAAATTGCTATATTCATACACACACACACACACACGCACACACACACAGGCACACAAACACACACGCACACATACACATACAAACACACACACACACACACACACACAGACACACATACACATACACATACAAACACACACACACACGCACACACACACACACATACACACACGCACACACACACGCACACGCACACGCACACACGCACATACACACATGTAAGAATGTGTGATAACTAACTCCCAATCTCTAAGTCTTTGTACTTACCATCACTGTTGACACACTGGACTTGGGGGATCTGGGTTCCCGGGCCACACTCCTTGTTGTTGTCAGGGAGACACTCCTCCAGCTTCACCAGCAGCCAATCGTAACAGCTGGGCTCCTCACATGGGATGGCCTCCACCAGATGTGGGCAGTTCCCCGTGCCTCCCGTCGGCTCATTGGCTATCCTCCTCTTCCTCAACTTGAACCCTGTTGAGCAGCAGAAATAATAATACAAATTTGATTCCTTTCATTTATACAGGACTTTTCATTCGATCAATCTCAAAGTGTTAAAATAGACCATGCCAAGTAGAGCTGCAACACTTAAATGCTAAGTAAAAACAAATAAAAACGAACTAAATACAAGAAACATGAAAAATGAACACGGCCAATCCACTCAGCTAAAAGCTAGGCTGATGTGAAGACTTTGAAGTCATGGTAATGAGATTCTGGCTGCTGATTGGCTGGCAGCAGGGCTGGTTTATCGTTTGCTACACCAGGCGTAGCGGCAGGAGCAGCGATTGGACCCTCGGCTGAGCAGGATAACGATCTGCAAACGAGGGGCTTCCATTTTATTTGTTTTCGGGTCTCTTAAATAATCATCCCTCTCGCGTTGAAAAATCAATGCCCTGAACTAAACAAACCGTGTGTCCATTGTGACTCGCTCATTTACTTTACTTTACTAAAGCGGTTTTCTTGCTCATAAAATCACCGTATGTTACTGAGAGAATAGTGCATAAGATGTGAGTGCCCATCGGTGGGAGACAAAAAAAAGAAACTATAACTATAACTGTGTTCTGTCTGTATGTATTATATACACAATATTAAGTATACCAAATATATGAAGCGTCTCCCAAATGAATATGTCTGTCAAATCGTACAATATATACACTGAATACAAGAACTGTGCATTCTTGTATCTGAGAGACATTGCCTGCAGGCTTGAGTTTCCAACAGCTGTTCGTTTATGATTCATTCATTCCTATGAGTATGATGATTTAATAGGTTAATGTCATCTGCCTAGGTGTGTTTTTCACACTTTACTTATTTTTATTCATTCATTTTCATTTCATTGGACTGTTGATTTTGCTGTGAGTATTTCATTCCCTGCAGTGTTGTATGTGTATTTTATATGCAGAATATAATATATTCTGTATATAAAATACACATACACATATACATACACACACACACATACACACAATAACATGCCAATATTATTGGCATGTCATTGTATTGACACTTTACCTTCGCTATAACGCATATTGAGTTAATGCAATGCTTGCTTTAGTGGCATGATATAATTTGCCACTAAAGTGTTTCCCAAGTGTTTAATCTCCACACTATTGTTGAGTAAGAGTAAACACAACAACAATATGAAACAGCAGAGCATAATGCATTTTCTTAGGTTAGTTAGGTTTATGACAGGAGGACAATGGTCAAGTCAGTCATACTTCTTTTGTGTTAACAAAGTAAATTGTTGTTCTCGTACTTCCTATCATAACACCGTACCGCGGGAATGTGGTTGTTTTTGCATACACTGAAATCAAAACAAAAGAAATATGCACATTGTTTTTTCAGAAGAAAAAAAAAACCATAACGTTGAAACAACGCGATTCTTGCTACGACGTGAACTCAGGAATAACGCAATCAGTCATGCAGGCACCTCGATGACCGCGTTATAGCTAAGGCTACCGCTGCGCTCTGTATGAAACGTGCGGTGTAAATATAGTTTAACTCGGCTTGTCACGAGCAATGCTAAGGGTGAGACGCTAGCTGGAGAGAACGATGATAAAACTTCTCGTCTCTCCGTCTCGCGCTGCATTGAACATTCTCATCCTTCTGCAAATATTCCCACTCACACCCGGCCAAAGCCTCGGCCGGGCAGCGAGGCTACAGTAGTATATCGGCACATTAACTTCCTCTGGTGGTCGCTGCTATAATAAGCCATCGCACTTGACAGACCCCATTAGAACATACATTGAGAGAACCGACAGGAAGCGACCGCTCGACATAATGGATCATGTTATGCTTTTTAGCACATTACACTGGTGTGTGTGTGTCAAGGTGACTAACGCCTGGAACAGCCAGTTGATACAAATTAGCATTTCCATGTATTTGCTCTGAAAAAGATCGCTAGACGCGCGCGGCCTTCCACGGGAAGCGGAGGAGACGCCCCTTAACGGTCCCGGGGGCCCCGGCGTTGACTCCAGAACCGCAAAAACCCGCCCGGCGGCTGCTGGGGCCGTGATAAGACGGCGTGGCGGCGCCATCGAACCGCCACCGAACGTCTTCAGGAAACGGAAGGGAAAAAAACGTCAACCTCCAGCATGTCCTCAACCCCCCACCCCACCCCACCATGCTTCTATTTAATCAGCGCGTCCGCGTCAAGTCGAACCCCCGACTCTCACGTGTCCCCCGGTGACTGACGTGTGGACCGGGGGGGAGGCTCTGTGGCAGACGTGAGATGAGACCGGGGGTGCAGGGAATTCAATTTAATCAGGGATCACTCACTTCCTGTCTGACACCGTGTGGCCGGGGCCCCGTGCCCGCGAGATAGTCCAGCAGCAATAAGCCCCCCCACCCCCCTCCCCCTCCTCCCGCCTGCAGGAGGCCCCCCCCCTTTCATGTACTTGTTTTATTTGTCTGTGCAAAACACATGCGTGTAAGGAGGTAACACTGATCATGTAATGACCACCACGGTCCCCCCGCGCGGCAAGCAATCACCCGCGTGGGACCAGCGAGATACGCTAAATTGCCCACAGAAGCCCGTTCGGCGGGCATTGTTAGCAGTTGAGCGAGAGTCTTGCGTGTGTTTGTGTGTGTGTGTGTGTCTAACAATAAACACTATCCGTGGTGGAGTGCCGGTTATGGCTACTGTAGGATTACCAGGTAAACCGTCTCGCTCCGCTGCTCAGTGTCGGCAATGCTTAGAATGCTACGGTGACAAGTGAAAGCATTTGAGTCCACATTTCCCCTGCATTATAATGAGGGCACGGCTACTACAGTGTGTGCACACTCTGAGTGTGTCTCAGAGCACGTGCGTGTCTCGGTGCTTGTGTGTCTGTGCACGCGTGTGTGTGTGTGGGCGGCTGTGTGCGCACGGGCATTTGTGTGTGTGTGTGCCTGTGCATGGTTGAGTCTAAGTGCATACAGTATGTGTGCATGGCATGCATGCGTGCATGTGTGTGTGTGTGTGTGTGTGTGTGTGTCCGTGTCTGTGTGTGCGTGTGCGTGTGTGTGTGTGTGTGTGTGTGTGTATGTATGTGTGTGTGTGTGTGTGGGCGTGTGTGTGTGCGTGTGTGTGTGTGGGCGTGTGTGTGTGTGTATGTGTGTGTGTGTGTGTATGTGTGTGTATGTGTGTGTGTGTATGTGTATGCGCGTGTGTGTGCTCATGTGTGCACACTCTTGTGCAAAAGAGTGCACGTCTCGCATACCATTACTAAAACGCAGCCAC
>JAOPUH010114815.1:0-10149 GCA_027123175.1 Urophycis cirrata | reverse complement strand
TGTGTGTGTGTGTGTGTGTGTGTGGATGTGTGTGTGTGTGTGTGTGTTTGTGTGTGTGTGTGTGTGTGTATGTGTGTGTGTGTGTGTGTGTGTGTGTGTGTGCGTGCGTGTGTGTGTGTGTGTTTGCGTGTGTGTGTGTGTGTGTGCGTGTGCGTGTGTGTGTGTCTGTGTACCTCTGCCAGGGAGTCCAGGTGGTCCAGGTAGACCGAGCAGACCCAGCAGCCCGTGTCCACCAGCCCCTCCTGCAGGCCCCTGAGCTCCTGTCACACCCTGCACACACACACACACACACTGTGTGTAATACACACACACACACTGTGTGTGAAACACACACACACACTGTGTGTGAAACACACACACACACACACACTGTGTGTAATACATACAGCTCCTCCCACACCCTGCACAGTGTATAATACATACACATGAACAGATAGTGATAGATTGAAAGTGCAATAATGGTAGAATGATGAGTGATAGATGGATGGAGTGAAAGATGGATAGTGATATACATATATATAGTGATACATAAAGGGATACATAGAGCGATAGAATGTTGAGTGATAGATGGATAGTGATATACAGTATACAGAGTGATATATAGAGTGACATATACTGTATCTCCTCTGTATCCAGTGGGTCCTCTTGGTCCGTTCTCCCCTTTCATTCCTCCATCTCCCTTCTGGCCTGCTTCCCCCTGAACCCATATATTACAACAGATAACAGTAGATTATTAAGAGATTTCAGCAAAGTACATAAAAGTATTAACAGAGTACAGTAGATTATGGATGATTATATGTAGATTATAATAGATTACTAATATTTTACACTTGAATATTTATAGATTTTTAGAAGATTACAGATTACATATGCATCATATACATACAGAGTACAGAATGATTACAGTAGAATACCGTAGATTATAATAGATTAGAGCAGATAAGTAATATATAAACGTAGATTAGTAACAGTACAGTAAATGATGAATACATTTCAGTAGATGTTGTAATGGGAATGGCTCACCTTCTGTCCTTGGACCCCAGGACTGCCAACGTAACCCTAGCAACACAGTTGATTTGTTGAGCCGTGTCACACATTTCTCCTCCTAGTCCACTGAGAGAAGAGAAGCGCTCCTCACCTGATCTCCTCTGACTCCCTTCCGGCCGGGTCTCCCCCTCACCCCCTAGAGGGGGACAACACAAAATGTCAAGTCTGTATGTCTGTCTGTCTGTCTGTCTGTCTGTCTGTCTGTGGCTTACTTACTGCAGCTCCCTTGCTACCATTCATTCCCTGTAAACAAATGTGATGTTGTGTTTAGCTCCTATTCTACAGAAGTAGAATTTATACAGTATCTTGATATATTTGTACAGAATGTGTTATATATTGATGTGCTGACACGTTATTTAGGTATTGGGATTAAAAAAATGTGTACAATGTTTATGTATGTGATTCTGTATGTGTTTATGTATTGATTACCTTGATGAGTCCAGGTGTCCCTTCATCTCTAGCCAGTCCTCTCCACCCCCGCTCCCCCTTCTCCCCCTGACAGAGTTGAGACCACACATGAACACTGCTTACCTTTTGATAGATCATGAGACCCTTTACATATATAAACTACATACCTTCTGTTTTGATCATTCAATCATTCAGTATTTATATATATATATTAAAACCATCATGAAGCAATTTGCATATGAATATCGAATACCTTTTGTTACATCATGAGATCATTGACAGATGAATACTGAATGCCTTCTATTCGACCAGGAGCTATGTAAGTACTAACGCTAATGAATGATTAGCTTTATTATTATTGGCTGATTGGTTGACTGTGTTACCTTCATGGAGGGTCCCATTGGCCCAGGTAGACCTGTCTCTCCAGGTGAACCTGTGGGTCCGGGCTTACCCTGATTAAGACAAAACACACGTTTTATGTGTGTGTGTGTGTGTGTGTGTGTGTGTGTGTGTGTGTGTGTGTGTATGCAAGTCTGTGAGTGTGAGTGTGTGTGTGTACCTGGTGTCCCCTGGTTCCACTGCAGCCCTGGAAATATATTGATTATAATATAATATAATTGCTTTATTATCAATCAAATGTCACAACAGTCTAGATCAGAACTATTTAGGGGGTATTAATGAGGATTTGCCTTGTCTCCATTGAGTCCTGTTATCAGTTTTGTTATGTCAACCTGGAAAATAAGGAGACATTCAGATGAGCACTGATATCAAATAACATGATAACATCAATGTCTGTGTGTTTGTGTGTGTGCACAGGGGTGTATAGGTGCATGGGTGGGTGTGTTTGTATATGTGTTTGTGTGTCACCATCAGCTCTTCTTTGCGTGTAAACAGGGGGAAGAGCGGGGGGGGAGGTACCAGGACTAATGGGCATGACCGTTGACCTCTCCACCTTATGTTTCTGATGGAGGGAAACCCTGAGGGAGACAGCCAATCAGAGACAGCTAAATATACAGGCAGTAGTACAGGGAGGCCCATGAGTAAATAGACAGACAAACAAGCAGACGGGCAAATGGAGAGACAGAGAGGGACTCAGGCAGACAGAGAGATCAAGAGACGGGTAACAGACAGGCTGGCAGGCAGGCAGGTACTTGTGGTGATGGAGGCTCCAGGGTGGTAGCTGATCAGGATAAACCACAGGGAGACACTCAGCACAGCTGGGCTCACCATCTCCATTCTGGTCCCAAACCACAGTCACAGTTCCATCACAACAGCTCTTCTTTGCATGGTGCTGTGACTCAGATGTGTGTGTTAGCATTGCTCTAACCCTAACCATCAACTGTGCAAATATGTTAGCATATTAGCACTAACAATCACACAACCACAGGAAACACACAAACCTAACAATACAGTGATTCAATACAGTATGCTTCCTGCAGTAAGGTGGTTTTCCTACCTCTGTGTTCTCCGGTGTACTGCAGTAGAGCTGCTGCTCAAACTGCAACCACAGCAAAATGAGCTGCAACTGTCGCGATAAAGAGACGCACAGCGCTGCAGAAGTTTGAGTCAGTATATACATGAGCAGTGCAGCATAAAGAACAGATAATAAATAACAGTATCAATACACACACACCCTCACATCTTATCACTTCTTTAAGCCGTTTAGTGGGAGTGAGTGTGTTGGTCTTGCCTGACACAAAACAGATACCATTTACATTTTTGAAACTAACTTTATTTGTGAAGCAGGAAATATTAAGCATTACTAGGATAGAACATTAACTCACTACTACTGCACTACTGCACACCAGCCTGTTGATTCTTATTTCTGTACCGTACTACACTGTAACACTGTACTACCCATACCTCTATAATTACTACCTCTACTTGCTCTATCTGATTTACTGGTTACTTTACAGGGCCACTGTTTACATACTACTTGTCACTTTACTTACTACTGTGCCTTTACAACTGTCCACTCATATTGCACTACTCATGTACATACTGCACCTTAATCGCTCCTTTGCACTTCTGGTTAGAACGGCAACTACATTTCGTTGTCTGTAGTTGTACTCTGCGCAATGACAATAAAGGTGAATCTAAAATAATCTAATCCAAGATAATCTATCTGCTCTCTGATCCATCCTTGTTACCTAGAATGCTAAAATAAAGGTAATGTACTACACAGAGAGCTTAATCTAAAAAGGACAGTAGTGTGTTCACACTTTAGTTTCATTTGGACGTTAGTGCTTGAAGCTGAGTGGTGGTCAAACAGAGCCCAGGGCTTCATGCTCTGCTGGGTCAGGGCGGGGAGGTGAGTCCCAGGTTGTCTAGGAGGGTGAAGTAGGAGTAGACCCAAGGTCTAGATACATCCTGGCTGGTCTCCAGCCCCTCTGCCTCCAGCAGGAGACCCCGCTGGAAGGACAGCCTCTGCCTGCAGGGAGGTCAGAGGTCAACACACAGGAGCCAAAGAATCGATGACGTCATTTGTTTAGATTTGAGACATAATAAGGCTTATTGTTTTCTGTAATCTGTAATTCTTTACAGATTCTCTGCAAAAACACCCCAATTGTTTAAAACAATTTCCTTTGATTAAACTGATGTCCATTTTTGATTCCTTCATTATTGTGCATAGGATTGCACAATCTAGATATTGCTTTTCGCCATGTTATTCTTCTTCACACCAAATGTCTGCAATTTATGGAGGCTAAACGACTGAACCTCGAGATGTCATTCAAATTGTATTACAAAGTTCTACTTCTGTATCCCTGTGCTATGTATTTTTCATTTTCAACTTTATACTTTTTGAGAAATTTGCGATTAAACATGCAAAAAACTCCAATAGAGATAATGTTGAGCCTTTTGACCCCGCCTACTGCCTTGCTCCTTCTACCTTCGAGTCACTTGTAAAATTCTCCTTTGAGGCACATTTCTCGAATTACTGCCAAGGTAACGGCTCCTGTTTTGGGTGTTTTATTCTTTTTGTCATCAAACTTTGTGCATGTCTTGAACGGAAAGTGCAGACTAGCTAGCCAAACTAGTGAAATACTGTTAGCAGCTAGCCCAGCACCCACCAGCACTGGAGCTACATTGGGTGGCAGGAGCTGTTCATATATTGGCCTAAACACACTTTTATTTTGCAGCTGTTAACTGGACGGCATAGCGCAGTGGGAATAGTGTTGGTTCCACAACCAGAGGGTTGGTAGTTCGATCCCCACCTCAACTAAATGTATGTCAATCATTACAGGCATTCCTATGCACAAGTAATTCCTCACGTGGAATTACATTTTCTAGATCAATTTACAGCCATTTGTTTTATTTTAATACAGAATAAATTCCATGATGAAACAAAACGATGAACGTTTACCTGCCATTGCATCTGGCTTCCTCTATGGCTGACAGACCTGCCTCCTCCTCCCTCCTCTTCCTCTCCTTCTCCACCTTCCTTCTTTCTTCTTCTTCTTCAAGCCTCCTGCTGAAGTATTCTTCCCTCTCACCCTCCTCCATCTCCTCCAACATTCTCTTCTCCTCCTCTCGCCCTCTCTCTTCCTCCTGGTGAAGATGTTCCTGTTCAGCTGGAGGAGAAAAACAGTTGTATTTGTTGCTTTTGACAAAGCAACAACTACAACTCAATGTGTTTACCATAAAAAAAACTACAACTCAGTTTATTGACCTGTAAATGAACCACAACTGATGTTGTTTACCCATCTGGTGTAACTCTATAGATAACATGTGTTTTTCTCCTCACCTGCTCTCTGTCTCTCCTCCTCCTCTCTCAGTCTCTGTTGTCTCTCTCTCAGTCTCTTCCTTTCCTGCTGCCGCCTCCTCTCTGACTCTCTTTTAGCCAGCTCCTGTCTCTCTACCTCCACTTTCTCCTCTTCTCGTGACCTCCTCTGCTCCTCCGCACTCGCTCTCTGTAATCTGCTTAAGAAAACATATTATATAACTTTATACATATTATATATAATATAAAATGTATTATGACACATCATTCAAACTACAGCCAAGACACTTTGTAAAATTGTAAAACTGTAAAATGAAATATGTTGGGTTGAGTGTAGGTGCATATTTTAGACAACATATATACAATATACAACATGTTTGTAGTTGTTCTATGTGTATATGATTAGCCATTTCCATGTATTTGCTCATTGAGTTCCTCATATTAACACAGTATAGGTTTGAGTTTGAATTGAATTTGAGTTGAATTGAACCTGAGCTCCTCTGCCCTCCATCTCCTCTCCTCTTCCAGCTCCTGACACATCCTCCCCTCTCTCTCCTCCTTCTCTTGCTGTATCCTCTCCTCCGCTTTCTCCCGTTTCTTCTTTTCCACCTCCTTCCGGTACTTCCCGACGCTCTGTGCTGTCCTCTGCTGGTCTGAACGCATTACTGCAGCCACAGCCATGTTCCTCACAGGGGGCTAACTCATACACACACACATAACATAGGCAGACACACACACACACACACACACACACACACACACACACACACACACACACACACACACACACACAACTTTAAGTTGTATATATTATTCTATTTATTGATTTTTTTTTCATATTAATGACATAATCTCAACAGTCATCATAAGGAGGAAGATCTAAGGTTCAGCCTACCTCTGATTGGACCATGTCCAGTATCAGCTGTTCCTTGTTTACCGTGACAGCGGAGCTCATTGAAGACATACTCCCAATTCTCCCCTCTGCCCTCACTCCTGGAGATGAAGGAGTGGCCTGCAGCCAGCTTCTCTGATGAGAGGACGTGGTGACAGCTGACCGAGGGAGGCTCCCTGATTGATTGTTGCTCATCTGCTCTTCAGTGGTCAAGATGGAGCGATCTGTCTCACTATCTGTGTATCTGCCTGTCTCTCTGTCTGTCTGTTTCCTTGTTTTGCTGCCTGTCTCACTACCTGTCAATCTCTCTGTGTATCTGTCTGTCTCTTTATCTGTCCCTCTGCTTGTCCCTCTGTCTGTCTCTTTATCTGTCCGTCTGCTTGTCCCTCTGTCTGTCTCTATTTCTCTCTTTCTTTTGTTCAATCTGTTTGTCTCTATTTTGGTGTGTCGCACTCTTTTATCTTCCAATACAGAATCCTTTGGTTTACCTAGAATAGGAGAGGAGGAGGAGATGAGAGGAGTAGAGGAGAAGGTGAGACGAGGGGAGATAGAAGGATTGGGGGCTGACGGGAGGGGGAGAGGAGCGGATGTTTATGAAAGTAATTGAGAGTAATTGAGGTCAGTGGCAATTACCATTAATAAAATGAATGCTGGATTCTCCCTTCAGACTCTCTGATTAACTCTGATTAGTTCTGATTAGCCCAAAGGAAATGGGGTGATTCCTTCCTTAACTAAGCTGTTCGGCATGGAGCGGGTTCCACATGTATTGCCGCTAGTTAATTTACCCATAACAAAAAACTCAAACATTTTGCAAAACCTGATGCAGATTATTTTCCATTTTACACCTCATACTGAAAAAAGAGATGATCGAGAGATTACAGAGAGATGAAGAACTGAAGAGATTTCTCACCAACAACAAACTCTTTCCAGTTTCCCCTCCTCTTCCTCGTAGACGACTGCTTATCCTCCTCTTCCTCCACAATCTTCATTTCCTCTACTCTCTCTTTTTTGTCTCTCTGAAAGCAAGCAATGACATCAACCGTCAGTCAACCAGTGATCAATCAATAACTTTGTAAATAATGTATCTATTGTGTACATCGATCTCTACCGTAACCATGAAAATGGCTATGTTGTGAGTTTCTGTATCCTCCTGATGGATGACCTTCTCTTCCTTCTCCTGGTTCCTGATTTGGGGATCACCATTTTGTGGTTGCTCTGACAGGCTCCGCCTCCTCCTGGCTTTCTTCTTCTGGTCCCGGTGAGTTCTGTTTCCTGGCTGCCTCCCAAGCTTTTCTTGTCTGAGCAGGAAGGAGATCATAATAAAAAGGTTACCAGCGAGTTAATAGTTAATGAACATCCTTGTGTGTCTGTGTGTGTACATGTGTGTCTGTGTGTCTGTGCCATACGCTGTGGTTGTGTGTTCTTTCTCCTGCTTTCTGGTTCTACCAGTGCCTCCTGGAGTAGTGGATGGAGGGGAGTTGTTCGGCAGCCTGCCTGGCTGTGAGGCCTCCTCCCTGGGAACACCAATGGCAGGTTAACGCCCCTGGCTCAGGATGATAGATGGTAGGTTTTATCAAAGTCCCTTTAACGCAATTTCCCTCAGGGATCAATAAAGTATGTCTGTCTGTCTGTCTGTCTTAAAGGCAACATTTTCATTTTCAATACATATAATCATTACAGAAAATCCTTGAATATTTCTTTATTCCAAATCAGAGCTATTTTATTTATGTTTTCTGATACCAGGTTCAGTTTGGGTGGAACTGCTATAATTAAATTATAGTTGTTTGGGTGATTGAGCCAATCCATATCAAAGATCCTCTGAATGTGGTTATAACCCACCCTGGCGTGAGATACGTATCTACGTATCTATTGACTGTAGTCTCCCAAGCAGCCTGTTTGCTATTGGCTGGTGGTGGACAGGGCCTGCCCTCATCCTTATTTACATCATCTGCCCTCCGCAGCACTTCATTTTCTGTCTTCACCCTCACACCCTTTCTTCGTCCATGCCTTGTTTCCTCAGCTGTCTTTGTACTTGAGTCTTCTGTTGCCATGGATATGAGAGGAGACACAAGGTCTGCTACCACTGCACAAAACAAAGAGCAAAACAAAGTTCACTGTTCAACAGAACTGCATAACATTGAAGTAAAAAGAAGCTATACCAAAAATATGTGAAATGAAACAAACATGTACGAAAGCGTTGCTCTGACAGAGACAACACACAAATGACCAATAAGGGAACACTATGCGTGGCATACGTCTTAAAACGTTTGTCTTAAATATAACCTTGGTCCCTATCTGTCCCCAGACCCTTTCCTGGCCCCTAAACCCTACCTTGGTCCCTAGACCTTACCCTTGTCCTTAGACTCTACCTTGGTCCCCAGACCTTACCTTGGTCCCTAAACCCTACCTTGGTCCCAAGAACCTACTTTGGTTCCTAGAACTTACCTTGTCCCTAGAACCTTACCAATGACCCTAGATACCTAAAATGGTCCCTAGATCCTACCCTGGTTGCTCGAACCTACCTTGGTCCCTACCTTGGTCTCTACCTTGGTCACAAGGTCTTGTGGCTGGTCTTGGGTCTGGCTGTGGTACACCAGGTACCTCTATGGACTGGAAGAGAATTACAATCATTCAGAGACACAGACAAACAGACATGCATGGACAAATGAATGGACAAATGGACAGACAGAACAAACATTGATCGTTTTTTTTCTTTGTTCCACAGTTCGCTTCCTGAGATACCTCCAACACAGAGATGATATATAAGTTGAAATGTAGAACTTGTTAGTTGCTTCGGATAAAACCGCCTGCTAAATTATAAAGAGAAAGGGTTTGGTTGTAACCAAGTCGGTGATTTCCTTGGTCCCAGATGAAGAGTCTTGGTTGTTCCTGTGGGCTGATGGGGTCACGGTACCTCTTGGTAACTGGGAAATAGAACCAGCAACACAACACAGTGCTGTATGATACAGTTTCCATGAGCAAGATGTTTGACCTCTACCTGCTGGAAAGTTGCTGGTTCAGCCCTCACCTGCTTTCTGGAACTGTGGTGATCCACTTCCTGATCTAAATCCATCTCCCCCTCTGGAAACCCATAATATAGTAAATGATTACAAGAGCATTAGTGGTTATAGTCCCTGTGTAGCCCATTAGGTAGAGCTGCACAGTACAACCCAATGGTGTTTGCATGTAAGTTATGATGAATAAGACAACATGTTCCTGGAGAGTGTATGTAGACAGGCAGGGGTGTGTATTGTATTGAATTGTGTGATGTTGATTGTACGGTGTAGCATTAGTGAAACCCCACGCCCCAGGTCGAGCACTCTTCTCCGTTTTGGCACCGCAGTGGTGAAACAAACTCCCTGCCAATGTCAGGACTGTGGAGTCACTCCCCATCTTCTGGAAGAGACTCAGGGCTCACTTGTTCAGAGTTCACCTGAACCCTGCATAACATCCATCCTCTACCCCCCCCCCCCCAAAACAAAAAACAAACAAAAAAAACTAACAAAAACAACCTACCCTCATGCACTTGTCTGTTGTACATCTTGGCACTTTATAATTGCTCTTTAATCATCTCTCAGATATGTTGTATACTAGCAATGGTTAACCTAGCCATTGAAATGCTTGCAACTTGTTCTGGTGACTGCTTATTGTATTAACGGCAATGACCTGTTTCACCTTCTTCTGACAAATGTACTTATTGTAAGTCGCTTTCGGAAAAAGTGTCTGCTAAATGTAAATATACTGTAGATGTGTAGTGTGTGTCTGTGTGTATGTGTGTGTGTGTGTGTGTTGTGTAAGGGTGTGGTGTGACCCTATAGCAGCAGTCCCTCTCAGTGTTTTCAACCAGCTCCCATGGTATCGCATTCTCTATCCTGTTCACTTTATGTCCTACCAGAGCAAAGCAGCTTGACACATCACACACAATGTCTGACACATTGGTCACCCAGAGCAACCGGCTGGGTTCTTGTAGATGGTCCTTTCTGGGAAGAATCGTGTGCTAAGGTCATTGCTGTGTGTGTGTGTGTGTGTGTGTGTGTGTGTGTGTGTGTGTGTGTGTGTGTGTGTGTGTGTGTGTGTGTGT
>JAOPUH010114810.1:0-10150 GCA_027123175.1 Urophycis cirrata | reverse complement strand
TGTGTGTGTGTGTGTGTGTGTGTGTGTGTGTGTGTGTGTATGTGTGTGTGTGTGTGTGTGTGTGTGTGTGTGTGTTCGCTATGCCAGATATGAAACAAAATGGCATACAAACACAGCGTGCTGTAGTCACAGCAGCAAGCAAACAAACTGGATAAACTGAGATGGTACTAGCTTCTACCCAACCGGTGCTGAAACACAGGTCAATCAGTTGTATTGGAAGATGGAGACAGCTGAGAGCCCGATGGGTTTCCAGACGGATGCCACAAGAGCTGGTTCATAATTTGCCAAAAATAAATAAATTGCAAACATATTCATTAGCTGATTCCTTAGCTTGTACAGTGTAGGAGTTGTCGTGTTTGACATTGTCAAAATGGAATGATTGGGCTTTTGATTGATGTTTCTTGTTAACACCAACTAACTCGTGCGATAGCATGCATTTAACCCATCGGGTTATGTAGTGGGTTACATAGTAGTGATACAGCCTGATCCTGGTGCAAATCTTGACTTAAATGCTCCTAGTTTTAAAATGGTAGTATTAGTTTGAAATATGGACTCAAATTGCCCTCTATAGGTTAATTGCATGCTACTGCTACTAAGTTATTTGGTATACATGCTTCAAAAGGAAAATGGATGATGTTCTCACTCAGTAGCCCTCCCAATTATCCCATAAACTTAGTTTTTTTGTGTCCCAATGTAGAACCTCAACTCCTTCATAATGTAATTATATAATAATGACATTATTTATGATGTCCTTTGAGATTGTAACACAGGTCTAAAGCTCCAAACACCAACCTTAACATCACAACACCTGAAACAAGCGCCGTGTTTCTTTCACCAGCTACTTGTTCTGGTCCGACTGGTACCGTCCAGCAGTCATCATGAGGGGGCACACGGATGGCAGCCAGGCCGTTCCCCTGGTCGACACCACGCTGGGCTGGCCCTACGGCCTCACCGTGGACTACATGTGAGTGGCTGCTCAGGAAGCCTGCCTGGAGTGCTGAATCCTGATACTGTATTGTAGAACCGAACAGAAAAATACAAACGTTTCACTTCCATTGTATTTGACTAAGGTTATTTGAGTGTATTTATAAGTGTCTTTTTGAGTCCCCCTGATTGTGGAAGCATGAATCGCGATAATTGCATGAAGTGCAGGGGGGGCAGTAGCTCAGTGGGTAGGGCGGGTCGTCCACTAACTGGAGGGTTGCCGGTTCGATTCCCACCCCCCCAACTGTCCACATGCCGAACCTCACACATGTACTGATTATAAGTCGCTTTGGACAAAAATGTCTGCAAAAATGGAAGAAAAAACAACAAAAGCAGTGATTTTTGTGATATATATTTTTGAGATAAATCGCCATTTGTTACACATAAACCTAGAAGAGGGGTAGGAGGTACTGTCATTGCCTTTGATCAGATTTACCATGAAGCACTTTCTACGGGGGCTTTCCCCCAAAGAGACTCCCAGTGAACTCAGACTCACTGCTCATCAAGGAGACAGCCAGGGGGTCTCGCTAGGGGACGTCTGCAGGTAGTGTGTGGACGACGGCGACCAGACCCGGACCCCCTCCGGCAGGGGGTCTAGAGGGACACCACTGACCCCCGCCTCTCATCCACCTCTTGTCTTGGGCTTGGTTGGTGTCAGGACGGAGCGTCTGTACTGGGTGGATGCCCTCCTCGACCAGGTGGGACTCATTGGCGTCAACGGGTACGACAGGCAGACGTTGGCCAGCATGGGCCAGATCACTCAGCCGTACTCCCTCACCATCCATGCTGGTAGGCTGCACAGTGGCTCATCATTCTCCACAGCTTCAGGGTCTAACACTGCTTTAGTCTTGTACCAATGTTAGTGTCAGGATTAATAGTATTCATAATAATAATGTTATATATCATATTATAATTTTAGAAATGTTTATATAGATTTAGCATTTACACAGGACGGCCTTTAGGAGTCATTTTTATATTTATTGTCTATTTAGATAAGCATACTTTTATTGCCATTTTTACATCATGTCTACATATTTAATGTTTTAATTGTTTACAATTGTTTGTCAACATAACTATTTAATACAGACAGATGTACGATCCATGTTCTCATAGGTGGCAAAAAAATACTATTGTTCTTTTCTTCTCTCTTCTTTTCAAAGAGACCAGTTTAAAGCTAGAGTAGGCAATTTGGAGAAACCAGCCAGAGTCAGCAAGATTTCGAAAATATCCAACTGAAAAAATCCTGGCCTTCCCTTCAGGCCTCCGCCCAAAGCCACTCCCCCAAAACACATAGCTAGGTCGCTAGCTTTAGCAAAACCTAGCCTTCTGGCCATTCCTAATGAATGCACGGGCAGAGTGTGGGTAGGTAAGGCCTCCAATATTTTTTTGGAGAGGCTGTACAGGTTTAATACAGGCCTGCAACAGCCACATATACCAGAATTTGTCTGACTGCTTCTTAAACAAATTGCCTAGCCTGGCTTCAGGTACAGCATTATCCATGCTCTTACGTGTCTCACTTTGATCCCCACCACGTCCGTGCACCGCCCAGAGTACCTGTACGTGTCGGACACGAGGACCAAGGCTGTGTTCAGGATGAGGAAGCGAGACGGAGGGGAGAACCTCATGATCCGACAGGGAATCAACGGCATCCAGAACATCAAGGCCTATTCCTCCGACCGCCACCGTGAGTCTGGACACCATCTCTTGACCTGTGATCTGCACTCCTGACACATGATGACCTACTAACTGTCATCGGTCGGCCTCCGTTAGCCACGCCGCGCTCTCGTCCACTGCCCTAGAACCGTTTGCAGCAACAGCTTTGATTCCAAGTTTTGTGTAAGCTTGTGGATAATCGGTAAATGGCTTCTCGTCTTACCCTGAGGTCACAATGGTCTTCCTCTCTTGTCTATCGATGACCTGTGAGATTGTAACATGCATGAGGGCTATACAAATCCTCTTCACTTGCCACAGGTGTCTGCAAAAACAAAGCGTGTGTATGCAGTATATGTTTTTGTTGTATGACGTTTTAGATTTTTGTGTCATGCACACACAGTGCCCAACCCTCAGGGGTGAACAAGGCACCCAAAGTACAGTTGCATTGGCCAGACATTTCATTCCAACATTGTGATACTAATTGATCCTGGTCCAAACCTCAACTTAAATGCTTTAAAGTTTTAAAACGGTAGGATAAGATAGAAATATGGACTCAAATTGCCCTCTATAGGTTAATTGCGTTCTATTGCTTACGTTATTTGGTGTACACATTTTTCAAAAGAAAAATGGACTGTGTTCTCGCTCTCCCCCAAATTATTCCATGTACTTGATATTTTAGTTTTTATATCTTAGTAAAAGTGAGTATTATTAGTTATTTTACAGCTCAACCTTAAACTGAATGTGCTGCCTTCTCTTCAGAGAAGGAGAATCATGCAGCCTAAAGAACATAAATAGAGGATTGTTTGTCTCAAAAAACATCCCTTAAGTCGTTGTAGACCGAACATCAAAACAAAATAAATTCTGGCCTTTGCTTGACTGGCATTAAACCCAGTTTCTAGGGCTAATGGTCCTGTATCCGAATGTGCACAATGAAATCATAAGAAACATTTCATGAGGAACATGCTCCTAGTTTCCTGAATATCACAAGGTAACCCGCTGAGGAAAATATATGACCAAACGTTCAAATAAATTAAGGATTTCAACTCATTGGCCAGGGATTACCAATGCAAAACTACCTAATGCAATATAATAAATAATCTGATCAAACATCACTTCACAAGTTTATGAAGCATTTGACATTTATGTCAGATGTTCTCATCCCATAACTTCACTCATGGTCAAGTACATTTATGGACTCCCAAAACAGCTCTGAGATGCACAGTGTTACAACTTGACACAGACACCCAGGAGCTTGATAGAGGTGTGTGTACCTACCTCTATTGAGACTGTTTCTTCATGAGCAGATGACCAAGGATAAGGACAGGGGGATAGAACAGTCACTTTGGTTAAGGATCACCCTTCAACTCCTCCCTCTCACCCCATCCCTCCACTTGATAACAGGAAGTGAACGCCGTCATTATTGTTGTGCACCGTTTAGAAAGCACTGTTGTCGCCAACGCGCGCCACTGTGCTGCGGGTGGCAGTCCGGGTCACGGTGGACTGACAGCCGCGGGCTCCGCTCCCTCTCTGCAGTGATCACCAGCGACTGCAACAGGCAGGCCAACGGCCTCTGCAGCCACTTCTGCTTCCCGGTGCCATCGGGCCGGGTCTGCGGCTGTCCCCACGGCATGAAGCTCCAGCCCAACGGGCGCGACTGCGTGGAAGACGGCTCGGTCACGCCGCCCGGCAGCGTCTGCGGGGCGTACGCCTTCGAGTGCGACCAGGGCCGCTGCCGGCCCAACGCCTACCGCTGTGACGGGATGGCCGACTGCCTGGACCAGACCGACGAGGCCAACTGCACCGCTCCCGGTACGGAGGGCAGCCGTCTGTTGGGCCTTCAGCTGTTCTCCTCTTGTGTGGCGTTGTGCTTGTGTTTGTGCGCTTCTCCCATTAGCAACCTCTAGCGGCTTGAGTGGTAGCTACAGTTACCGCTATGGGTGGGGGGCACCTTTAGATTCTTGAGAAACGTTCTGCCTTTGAAAAGTGACAATGCATGTTGAAGGTGTTCTTGGTAAGGCGGTACTCTTCCTCTTCCTTCCTCCCTGTCTCTCTCTCCATCAGGAGCCACCTGCTCCCCGCGGGCGTTCACCTGCAACAACAAGCACTGCATCCTGTCGTTCTGGAGGTGCGACGGCACCGACGACTGCGGCGACGGCTCGGACGAGGCCGGCTGCCCGACGCGGCTCCCCGCCACGTGTGGCACCGGCTCCTTCGCCTGCAGCAACGCCAAGTGTGTCTCCTCCGTCTGGGTGTGCGACGGGGACAACGACTGTGGCGACGGCTCCGATGAGCGCAACTGCAGTGAGTGTCACGCTGAAAGCATTAGGCGACACCGAATGTCATTGTGAGCAACAAGCAAGTGCAGGCGAGGGAGTTAACGAGTTGAATTGGCCGATTCATTCATTCCCGAATTGTGCCCAATGATTCACTCAATTTGACATATCGTTTGCTAAAATCCGAGCGAAGGCCGAATGACTCTTGTGCGTCCTGCACGTATGTGAAGATCCAGGTTGCTACTCAGAGACCATGAAACCCCTTTTTGCCATGAAGACACAGTCCTCCCAGAGGTTAGCAGCGTGTCACCCTTGTCTGCGGATGTTCTAATCAAGCGATCAGTGATTGGTCACTCAGGGAATGTGCCTGGAGATTTGCTTTGTTTTTGATAGGCAGACAGGGGAGAATAAAATGAATAAAATCAGAGCAATGTCCCGATGGTTGCGATACACCAACTGCTTTGCAGCAGCAAATTGGAATGACTTTGCAACCTACTTCTCACATGGATACATTGCTCTTTCAAAATATAGTTTCAATGGAGCAGACTCGCAGTTCGCACAATTCCGTGTCTGGATGTGCATGAGGGTTCATGTACATTTGGGGTCGGAAGCCCTTTTCTCTCCACCTAAATATGTGAAAGTATATATGCAGTATATATGCAGATAGCTGTGCAAATATCTGCGTCATGTCTCTGAGTCAGGATGCAAATCTTTGCAAACGTGTAGTAAGGCAGAACTGTGAATTCAGCTTCAAGCAGCGCGAGTTCCCTTTGACTGTGGCTTCTCTCAGCCACTAACGAGATCTCTGCAGAGGTTTTGAGTGTTCTAACCCCGTGCAGCGCGTCACAACACAGACCTCCCTTTGTGTGCGCTCTGCCACCTCGCAGACTCCACCATCTCCACCTGCCCCTCCGGGTACTTCCTCTGCCCCGACCACCGCTGCATCTCAAGCACCTTGGTGTGCGATGGGGACCTGGACTGCATGGATGGCTCCGATGAGAAGAACTGTGGTAGGTGATCTTATCGAGGTACAGGTCACCTTATCAACACTTGACCACGGGTTGAGGAAGTACACAGTGCACAAAATGTCCCTACAATCCTTTCCAAGACTGACTTCATTAGCTGACTTTGAGATGTACTGTAATATACCTTTTAGACATTCTGACATGGTGTTTGGGAGCTGTGCAGTGGATACATCATCATACATCACTATGTGATATGTTGTGGTTATTTTACATTTCTTCCTCCTGTTGCCCATCACTTCAAAGGGGAACCATCAAGATCTGCAATTTTTCCCAAATTCTGGAAAAGTTGGACCGTTGATACTAGTACGGGATTTGCGCACTCCAACTTGGACCAATGATGCCAAGGGTCCAACTTTTCCGGGACTTTCCGGAAACAGAGTTGATGTCGCAGACTGCGGATATTTGATAACACGTGTATGAAGCAGGACTCTCTTAAAGTAGGCCTAGCCTAGTTCCCCTTTCAATTTGCCTACATTTAGCTTGGGTGTTTGGCACGCAGCCAAAATATTCCAGGTCCGATCCCATTGTCCGTAGTCCAGACCTTTAGGCATCCTGGAGCGAGATGTGTCAACAACTAGCTGCTCCTGAATGACATACTGTATATAAGAATCCACCGCAAGTCACTTTGCATGAATCCATTTTTCTGAATGACACAATGACAGGTGAATAATAATAACAATATGTTTTTCGTTTTTCCACCTCAAGAGTTTTCCTGTGCATCGTATGAGTTTGCCTGTGCCAGTGGGGACCAGTGTCTGGACATGCGCTACAAATGCGACAGAGTCTTCGACTGCAGGGACCACTCTGACGAGCGAGACTGTCGTAAGATAGCCGTGCCGCAAATACACACCTGCCGTTGTTTCCTTCTTTCTCAAAGGATAAACAATAACATAGTATCACATAGTTCTATCTGTACCCTCTTTTTGGAGAGCACTCCCGAAAGAGGATTAAACTCATGGGCAGGAAGGTATAATCCTCGCTTGTCGTCTTGTTGCATCGCATCCAACATCTTCACCCACGACGGTGATTCTCCGAGCGTGACCGTGGTAAACACTAACCTTCGACCCCCCCCGTGTCTCCACGCCGCGCAGCCACGCGCACGCCGGGGCTGTGCCACGCTGACGAGCTGCAGTGCCAGGCGGACGGCGCCTGCCTGCCGGGCGCCTGGGAGTGCGACGGCCACGCCGACTGCTCCGACGGCTCCGACGAGCAGGGCCCCTGCCCGCCGGTCACCTGCAGGCCCGGCCACGTCCGCTGCCCCGGCGGCACCATGTGCATCCCGGCCAGCTGGCTGTGCGACGGCGACAACGACTGCCGGGACATGAGCGACGAGGAGGACTGCCCCACGCCGGCCTTCCGCTGCCCGGCCGGCCGCTGGCCGTGTCCCACCGACCGGGTGTGCATCGCCCAGGCCCAGGTGTGCGACGGCCGCAGGGACTGCCCCGACGGGGCCGACGAGTCGCCCGTCTGCAGTACGTCTCCTGGGTTTGCGTGGCAGGGGGGGGGGGGTGGGTGGGCTGTGGTCGTAATGTCAGCAGCCTACGGGCGTCTTGGTTTTTTAGCTTGCCCTTGATGGCGTGCAACTGAATTCCCTCATCGCTTTGGATCAAAGTGTCCCCTAAATGAGTAAATACTGAAAAATACTAAATGGTATAGCATAAGTAAATGCAGCATACATGGTATAGCATAAGTAAATGCAGCATACATGGTATAGCATAAGTAAATGCAGCATACATGGTATAGCATAAGTGACGATATAACGTTAATTGGAATTTGAAGACAGACAAAGCTCCTCCTTGAGACTACCCATCCAGATCACCATTGTATTGTGATCCACTTTTGCTGACCATGGGGAAAATCTCAGTACAGTTCTTGTCTGAAAATATTACAGCTATAAAGGTAGCTTCAACTCATACGCCAGAGACTGCAAATGGGAAGGCTTGCATAGCTTAAGCGCACCATTATAATCTTCTAAAACAAAATACCATTTCTGCGTCTCCGCCCCCAGACCAGGACGACTGCTCGCTGAGCAACGGCGGCTGCAGCCACGGCTGTCTCCAGGGACCGTTCGGGGCCCAGTGCACCTGCCCTGCGGGATACCAGCTCCTCAACGACTCCAAGACATGCGCAGACATCGACGAGTGCCAGATCCCGGGCTTCTGCAGCCAGATGTGCTCCAACCGCAGGGGCTCGTTCCGGTGTTACTGCTCCGACGGCTACCAGCTGGAACCCGACAGACGCACCTGCAAAGCCACCGGTGAGCAGACAGACGCTCAGGGACAGCACTCCTGTTGGCAGCAGCAGGAACTACAGGATGCTGTAACGGGATGGATTCTCCATTTAGTGAGGACTAAACCACGACAGGCTGTACTGTCAGTGGAAAGTAATGTAACAGGGTTGCTGACCTACCACTAGCTAACACCCTGGAGTGGTTTAGTCTACTTATACCACCCAATTACATTATTTGTTTTCTATCAAATTAATCAGTTTCCCCTGACATTTTGATCATATTGTTATAAAGGTAGAGGCGAACCGTTAAAACCTTTGAACCGTTGAAAGATTACCGTTATTGACCAGTCAGAATCAAGCACTGTGGTATAAACTGGACAAGGTGTGAAATATTGGCTTATTTGAATAGTTTTTGATTGGATTGTGGGAGTAGTTACTGCCAACTGCAAGACATTAAGAGGAAGTCAGTCCATCAGTGTTTGCATTGAATGTGCCTTTTGCCCACTCCTATAATGTTGTTTTACATACAAATCTGTAGTTGCTGCTAGTGAGCCATGCAATGCTATGTAAAATGTAGGCCCATACTGTAAATCCTTCACCAAACCTTGAGGCTCACAATCATTTTTATTAGGAAGTAAACAACGTGGTGATTGTGAGTGGTGTAAACAGGTCATTAAGAGACGTAAATACAATCACTGTTATGGCCGCCCCCTACTGCCAACCAACACAAATGTTATGTCACTGCCAATGTGAACCAATAGGCCTACATACAGTGAGTGTGGGTTACTATTAACATAACAATACATTATCAAACTCAGTCAAATCACTTTCACCAGATAAATAGTATATCTTCTAATAACCTAGGCCCAATTAAAAAGATAAATGTATTTGGATCAAAGACATGTTGCATTCTGGGAATATCAGTCAGGTGTTCTTGGATCCAGACACCAGACATAAGTCACACGCCTGACTGAAATCTAAAAAATGGGTTGGTCGAAGATTTCCTTCTGCAAAGCGGGTGTAATGACCCGAATAAGTCATAAATACTGCAGTGATGGCCATCTTTATGACCATGAAGTGCATCATATTGTGTGTCAGCCATAAGCCTTCAAAGTACAGGACTTCACCCCTCGTTCCAGACATGCGCCCATCATAGATAGATAGATAGATATATACTTATATATACTTTAGTGATCCCCGTGGGGAAATTCAGGAAATAAATGTATAGTTCTTTTTCCTTTTTCTTGCCATCAGGAGCAGGGTTTGTGGGTCGAGTCAAAACAATCAGGCACACACCATGAATCCAGGCAGTCAGTTTATCTGTCCTTCATACAGTCAAAGTAACAACAACGGGATCCAAACTCTGAAAATAACTGAAACTGAAAATAACCAGGACATTTCACGCCAGGATGTATCCACTGCACGTCTGCAGACTTGGAAATACACACACACACATACACACACACACACACCCTCACTCACACACTCACTGCCTTGTGTACTTTGTCCTCAAAGTCTGAAACACTGTTGTGTAAATGCAGCTGCAGCGACACTGATCGGCCTTAAAGAATACAAGGAAATCGATGGACTGAAAGTGTGTGAGATTGCTGCTGATTCATTGACCCTTGTTTCTTGGGGCTTAATGCACACCTTGATGGCCCTTGGCAAGGGTCCCTCATTGATAGTGAGGAGATTGTAGTTGATGCCGAAGAACAAGAAGTGCCAGGAACTCTATAGAGTTTAAGCTGAAGTTGTTTATTGGTCTCGTACGAGGAGAAGCAGAGGATTTCATCGAGCAAGAGATTCATGTGTGAATCTTCCTCAGTTGCTTCTGCTCCCGGAAACACAGTGTATTAAATACAAGTCTCAAACCGGAACAGCATGACAGGAGTGTCCCATTCTGATTGGTTTATAATGTATAAAGATTACATGTTACTAAGCAGATTTGACATGACGTAGGTGTATCCTTCAATCACTTTATGTTAT
>JAOPUH010114686.1:0-10177 GCA_027123175.1 Urophycis cirrata | reverse complement strand
AGGAGGAGGCCTTAGTTTGGGTGAAGTGTCTGATACATGTTTTTTTACAGCTGATTTTAAGGATGTTCTTGATCTCATCTAGAATTTACTACTTTAGTCAGAGAAAAAAAAATGATTCATCAATTCCTTTGCAATTTTGGATAGTGTGAGAGAAACTGCTTTGTGAATGGTAAAGGCAGTGTCCCTGTTTTAGTTTTTCTATGACAAAAATACTACATGTTTGGAGGGTTTTAAACTGCTGAACTGAAAATGTCCTTGGATTTTGTCTCAGAAATCTGGTCACCTTACTTCAGAATAAACTTCAAGAGTTTATTTCCTGATCCATTCAGAACAGCTTTCCTGTGCTCTGCTGCTGCTGCTGCTACCGTGCTGTTATGATATGCATTGCCACTACGCTATGCTACGTTGTTATGCTAGTGTCCCTTTGCTGTGTTCAAGTACAGGAGCACTTTGAAACAATTATCCAGATGTTCACCTGTCTAACAGTGTCATTATGCTGGGGTTAATAAATAAAACACTACAGAAGATTAGAAACCTCTCTGATCATCTAGAACTCCACGTCCTGAAAGAGACCAGCCTCTGGTCTCCAGGAGGACATGGCTCCAACCCTGGCCCAGCCCCAGACCCCCTGGGGAAAGGCACAAAGGTTGGGCTTCAGGCTCAAGGAGGGAGAGTGGGGGGTCCCATCACTGGTAACGAGGAGTGACAGGAGCCCAGGTTCCCAGGGCCAAGAAGGGCCCAGGCATCCCTACTGACCCCTGGGCAAGATGGGAGTCGGCTCCTCTACTCCAGAGGTACAGGAGCCTGAGGTCCCCGGCCACATGGCCTGAGAAATGGAGAATGTATTTGATTTAGTGTGCTGCGTGTTTGTGAACACTTCTATGGTATATTGTGTTGATAAATATTATATATATATATATATAGATATATAAGATAAGATATAAGATAAGATAAAATACTTTATTTATCCCGAGGGATATTGAATTTGAATTGAATTTGAATTGATCTTATTGTATTGATAACTCTGTAGATATTGGATACTATTCTATTATACTCATGTTTCTTCCCTACCTTCTAGGCCACTGTTGTGATACCCTTATCTTATCTTAGCTTATCTAGCTTGTCATAGATCATTTCATCTTGGCTTGTCTTAGATTTGATCTCATCTTAGCTTGACATGCTGCTGAAGTGATTTCTCCAGTCTCCACACCATGAGGATGCTGGTGGACGCTTGTGGAACAGCACTGTACATCCAGCATATGTTTTAGTTAGAAGTCCAGATGGAGTCCATACTGATGGAATCCATAATCCTGCTTCTGCAGTCAATCTTTCCAATATGATGACGTTTCAGAGGACCACCCCACCTCTCTGTGCAGACACTAGGCCCAGTACAGCCCAGTAAACCCAGTTTACAAGCTGGTTGGGTCCATGGATGAATTTTGAGGATGTTTTGTGAGCAGGCATAAGTTCTTCTGACACATCCATGGCACTAGCATGATGGGTCTGAAGTCGATACCAGAGTTGGCCACTAGGAGGTGTTTCCACAGCCAGGAGGACTAGGTGCAGGCTGGAACCCAAACCCACAGCTGGTCTGGATGGATGCGTGAACCCCTCAGATTGAACGTGGCCTTCTGAATGGACAGGTGGACCGCTTCGTACTCACCTGGTTTTGTTCCTGGAATCAAACAGGTTTCCACAAGGTCTAATATGGCTCATTTCCAGGGATAGCCTGGTGACTCCCTCCTGATAAGTCCTGGGCTTGGACCTCAGTGCGCAGCCTACCTGTAGGAGTCCTTGAGTGAGATGTCTTAACTCCTACCTGCCCCGTAATAACATGGACCTGCAGTCCACTAAAGTAGTGGAAGGAAACAAAGTAGGAAGGACTGAAGCTATTGATCCATCAGGGTTTGGTTAACCGTAGCTAGAGGCCTCACTGGAACCCACGTCAGGGTAATCAATATGATGAATGATTGGAATGTTATGCCCACCCATTCAGACCTGTCAATCACTAAAACTGTTTCAGTCAAAATGAACTGATAAGGAGAAAAGTCAGTTTGTTTTTCAAAGAAGTTTCCAGAAGTTCTCTAAGTTACTGTGGTGAAGGTGAAGCCCAGCATGGAGATAGGTCCCCCAATACGACCCCTCAAATCATTCACAGATTCTGATGAAACTTACAACCAGCATCAGACTGGAGGCCTGACCTTCGGAGTGCTGCAGCTGTCTCTGATGTCGTTTATTTCCAAGGATTTTCTTTTCCCATCTAATGCCTCAGGAGAACAGAAGAAAGTCACAAGAAAGGTTTTCAGTGTTGGGAGATTTAGCGTCTAGAAGGGGAGTGGCTGCCTGCCTGGTTCTGGAGGTTGAGGGGCAGGACCAGGCAGGCTGGTACCCCCCTACCCCGGGGCAGGGAGCAGGCAGGATATTGGAACCCCCCCCCCCACCTCTAATCCTGCTGAGCTGCTGCTGGAGGTTGCCAATGGTGACCTAGAGGTTATGGGATGGATGGAGGAGCATTATAGACTGTGTGTGTGACTACTATTGATGTAGCAGACACTTCAATCCAAAGTGACTAACGGTGATAATGAATATTTTAATCTTTTTAGATGCATGTCATTAAGGACATCACCTGTCTACACCTCACCTGTCTGTACCTCACCTGCCTAGGTGAGGTACAGGTACAGGTTCAACCACAATCATGGTCTCGTCATGGAGACGATATGGACAGACCCCCACCTCTGAGCTCATGGGCCGCAGTGTGTTTAATCAGAGGGTCTTATCATATCACCCTGGGAGCCATTACGCCCCTGTTAGCTCCTAGAACATCAAGCTGTCTGGCTGTCCATTTGTCTGTCCATCTATAGGTTGGATTTCCTTTTGTATTCATTCTTTATAGCACCCATGCACCACAACCAAAGTCCTTGCTTGTGAGGACTTTGAAGAATTCCATGGAATGTTTCTCAGAGCTGGTTCAAGAGCTGTGTTCCTCTATGGGTTCCTCTCTGTGTTCCTCTCTATGTTCCTCTCTGTGTTCCTCTCTGTGTTCCTCTATGGGTTCCTCTCTGTGTTCCTCTCTATGTTCCTCTCTGTGTTCCTCTATGGGTTCCTCTATGGGTTCCTCTCTGGGTTCCTCTCTGGGTTCCTCTCTGTGTTCCTCTATGGGTTCCTCTCTATGTTCCTCTATGGGTTCCTCTCTGGGTTCCTCTATGGGTTCCTCTCTGGGTTCCTCTCTGTGTTCCTCTCTGTGTTCCTCTCTGGGTTCCTCTCTGTGTTTCTCTATGGGTTCCTCTCTGGGTTCCTCTCTGGGTTCCTCTTTGTGTTCCTCTATGGGTTCCTCTCTATGTTCCTCTCTGTGTTCCTCTATGGGTTCCTCTCTGGGTTCCTCTATGGGTTCCTCTGGGTTCCTCTATGGGTTCCTCTCTGGGTTCCTCTCTGGGTTCCTCTCTGGGTTCCTCTCTGTGCTCCTCTCTGGGTTCCTCTCTGGGTTCCTCTCTGTGTTCCTCTATGGGTTCCTCTCTGTGTTCCTCTCTGTGTTCCTCTCTGTGTTCCTCTCTGGGTTCCTCTTTGTGTTCCTCTATGGGTTCCTCTCTGTGTTCCTCTCTGGGTTCCTCTCTGGGTTCCTCTCTGGGTTCCTCTATGGGTTCCTCTATGGGTTCCTCTCTGGGTTCCTCTCTGTGTTCCTCTCTGTGTTCCTCTATGGGTTCCTCTCTGTGTTCCTCTCTGGGTTCCTCTCTGTGTTCCTCTCTGTGTTCCTCTATGGGTTCCTCTATGGGTTCCTCTCTGGGCTCCTCTCTAGGTTCACCGATGAGCAGTACTTACAACCTGCCCTCATATCCATGGCTAACGCTCTGAAGCTCTTGAGTATGCATAGCATGAGGAGAGGCCTTCCAGGGAACTTTGATTAAATATGGTTGATCGTTTAAGGAAACTTAGAAGTGGAATCCTGGAGCTTTTAAAGTTTTCCGAAATATTCCAAATATTTGTATTGGCAGAGAGAACTTCAAATCCTAATCTTTGTCAGATCTTAGTTCCCTGTTGTGTACAATGTGCCTTTGTGTTCGCCTTGCTCCAAATTATTTGTTATTTCCTACGAAAACTATGTACTGGCTACAGTGTTTCCAACTTTACATGAGTTCAGGAGTTTACCAAGTCTGTGAACTATTGGATTTAACCAGTAGTAAAGTATCTCTTATCATCATGTTAGAAAGAGGAGACTGTTTTCATACAGGTGAATGAAACACTATTAGATGTGATGCAGAGACAATATTAATTCTTATTTCTCCTGAAAGGCCTCAACCAGACAGAGCAGACCCAGAGCAGGAGGAAGTGATACTATACAGCTTTCAGTCATACCTGAAGATCCCCAGGGTTCGGACGCCAAGGTTATCAAAATATTAACAAATATGAAGTTATGAGTCGTTGCAGCTGTGTTCAAGTGTGTGTGTTGCCAGACCACGTGCTGGCACCTGAGGTGGTCTCTGTCTCACACGCTGTCTGTCTGTCTGCTTTCTTGGTGCATCTTTCTTGAGAGGAAACTTCAGCACTGTCACCGTGAAACCCGTCCTGTCGATGACAGACCAGTACGTTCTGACCTTGCTCATTCTTTCCTGTTATTGAGTTGACATAAGAAGCCCAGAATCTGAATTACTGTGCATCCAGATGCAGGTGGGTTTTCACCTGGATCACCGAAATCACAAAATCCCTTTACCCAGAATGCACCTGCACACCTGCTGTAAAACCACCATCCATCCTGTTGGCTTTTGCATATGTTTGCTATAGGATCTGCTAGCTATGAGTATACGTCAGCCGCAGCACATGTAAGATCTGTTACCGACCTACGTATGCTATAGCTAAAATAGCTATAGCATGTTTTTGCTATCTGATGTTAGATTCACCATGTGTTCTCAGCTAACCCAGCTCTCAGCTGGGTTGGCTAAAGGATCAGTGGTTCATTAAGTCTCCATCAGATGCTGGGATGTGACTAATAAGTGAGCTTCTGGTGCTGAGTAGGAGTGCCACATGAGTAATCTGTTGCATAACAGTTCCCACACACACACAGCATTCCTATGGTTCAATCCTATTGGTCTATACGACAATATAACAGTTCATAACATCTAAAGTATGTCGAGCCGTCCCCTGGACGTTGACCTCTAGCGTGTGGAGGGTTTGTAGCGCAGCAGAGTGCTGGGGCAATGCATCAGCTGGTCCTGCTGGCTGCTGATCTATTGATCTGCTCCACCAGCTCTGGATCAGCTGAAGTACTGATCAGTAGACCATGCCCTTGTGTCTCCCCTGGAAGTCCCTCAAACCCAGAAACTAAGAAGAAAGATGTGGAGTAACGTGGTGCCAAACTCCACCCCAACATGCTCAATACCGCGTCCTCCTTACCTTTAGATCTTTATCTCAGTGTTTGTACCAAACATTCTAGAGTGGCTGCTTTTTGTACTTGGCTTTTCCAAGGAAAAGGGCACATTTTGGTTTATTCTGCTTACTGCTCTACTGGGAACATGTGGAGATCTTTTGAGAAGCAAGATGTTCTCATTAGGTTGGAGTGTTTGAAATGTGGGCTCCATATTCAATCCATCATAACAATGGGAGTCATCAAAGATCACATTCTGCCCTCCAGAGTCAGAGGATGTTGACATTAGTAACAGTCACTCAAAAGGTTTGTTACCTCCTTAAAGTCCTCACACTTCCACCCACATTAATACACTGCTTTTGGGTGGAATTGTCATGTTTCCCATACATATAACAGTGAGCAAAGTTCATGTATAAATACAGACATTCTGTCTATGCATGGTCCTGATTTGTTCTCAACATTTTCTAAACTCTGACCATTTTCTTTCAGAATTCTGAATCCTGGTGCTACGAACCAGTTCATTCATTAGATGGATTGCACTTGGCAACAGTGTGGCCTTGTTTTACTGTTACTCTTGTTTTGTGGCACTCTGGATCTCATTTTGCCCTGTAGTCTGTTTATGTCTGAGAACCACACAGGCCTCTGAACAGAACTCGAGTTGATTCTCAGTGATCGGAGTTCTGGAACGCTAACATTCACACTATAACATTCTGTATGGTTCAAACGTAGGTCTCGTTGAATGAGCAGGGCAGTGAACAATTGTAAATAATCTGATAATCTGATTTCATGCACAACAATGAACAAGGAGTCCATTGCGGTTCATATTTGTGTGTTGTTTTGTCTCTTGTGATTCGACAGGTTTCGAGTATCACCTGAGAGTACATCAGGGATAGAGTTGGTGTGGACAGCAGTGGACACATTGGGCCGGTTTGGGCACAGTTGTTCTCTGGTTCTCTGGACCGGCTCTAGGGGCCTGTAGTTCTGTAGGCCAGTTTTTATTATAAGGTGTTTTCATTGTGACCTTCCGTGCGTTACAAACTGACATTAAGTTTTGACAAAAGTGATTCAGAAATCCTGCTCCTGTTTTTCTACAAGTCAGTATGTTGAAGAACACTTCAGCATGTGAGGAGGGACAAACAGTGGATATTTTCTATGAAAGCATACCCATCACCAGAGCTTACAGCAGTTTATTTCGACGGTTGAGTGAAGAACATTTAGATGAGTTTCAGAGCTGTGAATGAAGTCCACTGAAGACCACCGAAGTCGAGATTAAATGAAAAATGGTTTGCCAGCATGTGGTCTCTGCTTCTGCAGAGACAGGAGTACTTCAGCATCCCTGGTCTCTTTGAATGGCCGTTCCCATGGTGACATCATACATTGGACACCATTACTGACACACAATGGGATACATGACCACACACACACACACACCAATCAACCTGCCACAAATATCAACACACAAGACCCGTATCATCCAGAAGAACCACATCCAGAGGCCAAGGTCTAGCTGGGACAATGGGGCCCCCGGCCTGCTCTGAGGCTGGGGGCTGGTCAGGGAGACCTGGGGTGCTGCTACTGGTGGAGACGGCTCATGAAAAGCTCTGGATGAGTGATGGAGGACAGACACAAGGCCTGACCTCCCTCTGAACCAGCCCAATCCAAGAAGGAATCCCCCGGCCAGCGGCCACCCTGGTGCAGCTGGTTGTAAACATTTGGGCACTGTGTATCTCTCAAATCTATTCATTTTCATGAAGCCCCGCCCTGGGCTCAGGATTAGGCCTATACACTGAAAGGTGGAGTAAGGTTTGGTTTAGGACCTATAGACAGTGAAAGGTGGGGTAAGGTTTGTTTTTGGGTTTGTTGAACATAAAGCAGCTGTTTCAGGTTTCACAACTCTGAGGAAAACCATTCTTATTGTTTCTGTCTCTTCCAAGACCACATATCAGCTTCGAGATTCTGCTCTGAGCATCCATGCAGTCCTCTGTCTCCTCTGCTGGCAGGCCTTATGGTCAAGAATTCCTCCACAAGTCCTCCGCTGGGGGGAAGTCTTCCATGTACACTCACCCTTGGCTGTGCTGTTTCCACTCACTCTAGTATAGTTATGGTAACTAGTATAGTCATAGCTCCGTAACATAACCATCTCTAGGATCTTTTAATAAGACTCGTCCAGCCAGCTGTCACCTTCTCTAACAAGCCAGTCACAGTGGGGCTTAGGGGCCTTTCCAGTACCAGCAATCTCTCTGCCCGGTGGGACACGAAGCCTCTGGGAGACCACTCTGGCTCCAGATCTCCTTCCTCCTTCCGGGGGCGGCCAAGAGGGAAGCTGAGGTTCTGGAACCCCGGGCTCCTGCCAGGAGGTGCTTGATTTGTCTGCCGGGGTAACCTAACACCCAGGGATGGAGCATTCTAGATATCTCTTCTCTTTTGAAGGATTGTATGTATCCTGGCAGTATTGTGTCTGTTTCGGCTCAGTGGACAGGTCCTTTCTGAGGGGAACATTTATCTGAGGAGGTTCTTGGAAGGAGGTGGAGCTCGTAACAGCGGGGATGTCCCCCGGGGGTGTCCTCTTGGGAGGGGAAAGGATTATTAGAAAATATTTTTCCTAGTTACTGAAAGAGAAAACTGGAAGCTGGCCTTCCCGCCCCAGTGGGAGGATTTGTCCCGAGTTACGTTGGATCGTCTTTTTGAAATATCACTCCTGTTTGAGCCAAGACAGATTTCCTCGTTGTGAGGAAGGCATGTGAGTTTGAATCCCCTGAGAACAGACCACCACAAAGGAAGTGAGCAGGACAAAACCCAGCAGTGGGTGTTTGGTCTTCTTGTTTTAGTTTTGGGGAACAATGGGGGCTGCATTCCTCTGAAAGGACAGCAGCGACACATTCCTGCATCTGACCCCATGTGGGTTCTGGTCCAGAAGAATCCAGAGCCCACTCTGTCACCTCCACACAGATCCAGAGACTTTGATTTCTTTACTGTTACTTAATGTCTTTTTTGCTTACCAAATCTCTAAGCTGCTCTGTTTGTTGTTCAACCACACTTTACTTGAATTAGGAGAACAATGATGTTATTATATCATATTTACATGGACATTGGCCATAACTACATATGTTTTTAAAAGGGGCAGTGTTATTGTTAGTGGCAATAACTTCTCACCTATTTTGTTGTGTTTCTGTTTCTTGACATTTCCATTTATTTTTCTCATTTGTGAACCCGCAGCCCTCCCCATCCGCTCTGAACTCTTTTATAGCCTGTTGGCCTCAGCTCCCTGCCTCCCCCCTCACAGAGGCTACAGGAGTCTCTGTGTCCCCAGGGCCCTGCCAGCCTATCAGAGGCCTTCCTGATGAGGTCACCCTGGGTGTGGCGAGGTGATAGGCTCAGACCAGGCTCCCCTGTGGAAAAACAAAACATGTTTTCCTCTAATTGGCCGATAGCAAACCTTCACCTCAGCATCTGTGCTCTCAACAGTCTTTCAGACATTCATAACATGGTGATGACGTGTCTGACAGCAGGCTCTCAGGTACAAACTGGAATGATGGAAATGGTCTGACTATGACAGCACTGTATCTGGAGGTTCACCTTAGTTCCAACAGAGAACAAGTCCATATGATCAGTACTGTTTCAACACATTCATCAAAAGGGTAGAAGCCTATTTCCAGATCACATAAAACTCTTTGTGGTGATGTGCAGAATGCACCACTCTGTTGTGGTGGTGGTGGACATGAACTCATCACGGAGGATTCTTCCTCAATGGTAGATCAGGATGTAGGCTGACACCCAGAAGGTTGCGGGTTCAATCTTCTGCTCCTTCCGGCTGTGCACTTGGGAGTCATTGAGCAAGGCAACCCAACTTTAACTGTGGTTTCCGTAGGGGAAACTCACCTTTTACTGACCATGTGATTAGAACATCGGCACCTTTTGCTCCATATGACTCCTGGTTTTCTGTTGCAAAGGCCTGGAGTCAAGAGAAAGAGGTAGAGAGGAGAGAGTAGAAGTAGAGATGGAGAGAAGGAAAGACTGAAGAGGCGGAGGTAGACAGAGAAATGTTAAGAAGGTCGTCTATTCTTGGTGACATCCAGCAGGCTAACTGACACATTTATTGAAGCAGTTGTGAATTGAGGCCAGGCTCTCTGCTAATATGAGGATAAATAAAGAATCCAGGCCAGAGACGAGGGTCTCGGGACGTCAGTCTCACCCCCCACATGACATAAACCACAAGAACTATGACCCCCCCCATCAGACCCGTGTCTTTCTGGACACCTGGTCACATCACACGACTGGGCCTGACCGGGTGATGTAACTCATGTGGGATCTGTGCATGTCATTATCCTGGCGTGTAAACATGATCTGTTTATGATCCATGTCTTAACACCCAGAAGACCAGCCCTGTGGTCCTAACTAACTCACTACCTCAGCTGATCTGACTGGAGGTTGTGTTCCAGTGGTCAATCATCTCTACTCATCGTCTCCTTCATACTATATTGTAAATGGACTGCATAGTTTCTGTCCGTGCTGTGGCTGCTTAGGGGTCATCCAGGAGATGATCCAGTCCTGGGGTCTTGTTCGTAAAGTCGTTAGGGGGTTGACTCCCAGCTGAAAGGTTGTGGGTTTGATTCTCAGTGTCTCCCCGTAGGCATCGCTGAGCAAGATTGACCCCCACCTGCTCCTTAATGACCTGTCTGTACTGTCTAACCCCTACCTGCTCCTTCATGACCTGTCTCTGTACTGTCTAACTCCTACCTGCTCATTAATGACCTGTCTCTGTACTGTCTAACCCCTACCTGCTCCTTAATGACCTGTCTCTGTACTGTCTAACCCCTACCT
>JAOPUH010114538.1:0-10209 GCA_027123175.1 Urophycis cirrata | reverse complement strand
GAGAGAGAGAGAGAGAGAGAGAGAGAGAGAGAGAGAGAGAGAGAGAGAGAGAGAGAGAGAGAGAGAGAGAGAATAAATAAAGGAGTGACAAGAGACACAAAACACAGTTCCTCATGTGACGGTGGTTGAGGTAAAACAGTCCAGAAGCATGAATAGAGAATGCACTCCCTGGTCAGGGTGGATAAAGTAAAACTATTCAGAAGCATGTATATAGCATATATACTGTACATTATATATAGAACACACTCATCTGTGAACATATATGTTCCTAGTTGACTTCACCTGCCTCTGTATGAGCCAATTCAGAGATTTTAGACTTGGCTCATTTCTGACCAATAAGTAATTATCCTCCCAAATTGGCCCGGGGAATCCGCGGGAAATGCAACACTTTCCCGCGTAAGGAGGGAGCAAAGAGAGTGGATTTTTTGGTTGTTTTGTTTCATGATCTGTATCTCATATGCACATATGTCTTTTTACAACTTGAATGTTACTTACAGCAGCTTTAAGCAACGAGCTAGTTAAGTGTTTAGACTTTTTTTTTTATTAGTTAACAGTTTTTACCAGGGCTTTGTTTGATGTGATCTATGAGCTTCTTGATTTGTGTAACCTCCAAGAAGCTGACACGCTGTGTAATGGAGTAAAGAAGCAGGAATCCATCGGCCCAACGAATACAGGATTCTACAGAAGACTGAGAACATTCCTGCAAGGACACAACAATGGAGCCAATGTTGATCGATGCATTCAAAATGGATTATGCATCAGAAATAACAAATGACGTATCATTACGTTTTGTGTTGATTTTCTAACATGGTGTGTGGTGAGTTACATTGAGTTAATTGTGTCCATCAAGCCACCTGACCACCATGGGGTAGCCTACGAGTTGAAGTTGTCATCCGCCATGTAATCCATAGTATTTTTTGACCCTATGACTCTGCAAAAATCACCAAATTTGGTAAACATCTTTTACAGAGGTAGGTAATATTATGTTTTGTTTTTGTGTCTTCCTTTTTTCTAATCTATCTACCATTAGCCAACCATAAACTATTTTAATGACAGCTCCACCCTCCTATTATCATTGTAGCTGATCATGCATATCTGCAAGGTCTCTCAACACCGAACACACCACACTCCCTGAACTAGTTGGTACTTTTTCAGAGTGAGTTCAGGATTTTTTAAAATAATTTAAATGCTACAAAATGTTGCCACAGTTTTCAAACCCTAAAACCTATGTTCACCAGTGACTGTCCTTCTATTGAGATCAGACTGCAAGACAGTGGTGTACATGTCAATCATCTGGTAGCGGCGTTCATTTCCTCTCACTGTACATGACAGGCCCTGACCAGTGTGCTTTCCTGAATGGCACTGTTGGAAGTTAATTAACTGAGACTGATACGTCACATGTTTTCTCACCATATTTTTCCCCTTCTCTGGTGTGAATCCTTCTCCACTATTAAGTGTACCTGACAGCCATGTTGCCATTGGCCCGCAAACAAACTCGGGAAAGTCAAACAGGAAAGTCTCTCATAGTTGAATCTGGTCTAACTCTAGTTCAGCAAAATCAATCACTTTGTAGATGTGTGAGAAATACCCAATGCTTGCAATTGGTAAATTATTTGACAATGTAGGTGATCTATAATGCTTCTCCTACCATGGCTACATTTTACATTTAAGATCAATGGTTTAGTCCTGAATCATTTCCGGAAGGATCTCACACAAGCATTACAGCCCAAGCACCATCAAAATCCTTTTAAACCATTAACATATTTATTTGTCACAATACCTTTGAAGTTCTATCCAAAATCTCCAAATGAACAGGTTCCTGGTTGAACATCCTGTGACACCTGTATGTCATCTCTGTAGGAACACACATGCAAATACACAGCCAGTTAATTGCATTATAGAGTCCTTCACCAACTGCAACACACACACATGCACAGCAAAACATGATAACAAGCCTAATTGCATAATTTGCAATTTTGTAATTATATGCAATTAGTACTTAAGTACTTAATAAGCAATCACTAATTAATTATTGTTTTCCCCATGCTTGTGATCAGTATCTCAATGTAGTTTCACCAAATTGGAATCGACACAGGAGGTATTTTTAAACATTTTAATGACATCTTGTGAAAGTAAACAGGCAACTAGAGAAGGACTTTCACCATGGTTGATCCCCAGTAAATCTGAATGTGTGTGTGTGTAAATGATTTAGTAAATATATGCCGATGTATGGTTTGAATTACAATGCAACTCACCATTAATATAGATGGGTACAACTGCCATTATAGATCTATCGAAACATTTGATGTGTTAGGGTTAACCCTAACCCTGTATCTAACCCTATCCCTAACCCAAAACCACTCATTCTGAGCACATGTCATCTTTTGTCTTTCAGACTCTAAGGAAGTACAATCTACATGAAAAAAGCTCAAGGTGCATGGATGTATTCAGCACATATAGTAGGCCCAGGGTGTATTGCATTACAATACATATATCGGTATGTATTTATCACAACTCATATCAAGACGTTTGGGAAATAATTTCCCTGTGAATATAATCAGAATAATAATCTGAATATAATGTTAATGTTATAACCAGGTATTAAAAGGTATTAAGACATTAATGTTTGTGATGTTTTGTATGATCTAAGAAATAATGGTACCTCTTGAAGGGGAAGGGTTTTTCCAGGTCACCATTCCAAAGATTTTTTGACATCCGCACATATATATTTTTTTTTAATGAATGATTTGTTTGAGTCATGTCTAATATTGTTCAAATGTCTGTATTTGGTATTTAACTAACTAAGAATGAGGTCATTTGGGGTACACATGCTGAAGGGGGTCTTCCAGCCTCGAGTGACCCTGAGTTAGAACCAGGACAGAACCAGGACAATGCAGACGCAGCCATATATTGCCAATACGCCACATGGTATAGGAGGAGTTAAAGTAACAACAAAGAAGGATGCCTTTTTGCTGTACTTGTTCCATGGACCAGTCGATATATTGTAATTTGTTGGATCTTCAGTAAATCTCTTCTTGTTTGTGCTTATTGAGTTAAGAGTTTAATCCTCATAGTTAAGTGTATTACTCACAGTAAAACAAGCAATATTTCATGATGACGATCATGTTCATGTTGAAGATCTGACGAGCTTTGGACATTAACGTGTTGTATGGCTTGTCCTTGTTCATCTGTGCTATTGTCTGAGGTGTCTGAATTTAGTTGTCAGCGATGAAGTGAATGGCTCGGTCTGGATGAGTGTAGTGATGTTTGCGTGAAGGTGTGTGAGTGATGGATTCCCAGTGGGATGGGTGTGTGACTGGTGGTCGTAGTAGTAATACCCTTTTTATGGTCGTACTCCCCGATGAATCGCCTTGTTATGAAGCGGACACACAATGCTGAAGACACAGAACAGACACAGAAAATGACCTCGCAATGTGCATCTACATACAAGGGCATGCACACGGATAGGCCTATACCAGCTGCACTTGCAAGTTGATTCACATAGATATGCATGCTTCACATAGATATGCAAATGTCATCATACAGGCAGAATAGGCAGACACATCTAATTGTAAAGTGCAAGCATACTAAACGGCATGTTGTACAATGCACCCAAGCATATGCACATGAATACATGCACCATTATTATTTCAAGCATCCACTGTTTGTTCAGCATGCAGTTTCACTATGTACATCTCTCTACCTGTTTTCCCTGTGTCCTGCGTCCCCATTACCAGTAGTTTGACTGGAACCATTTTTCTGGAAGTGGATTCGATACCCGGTCCTACAGTGGATCCCTGCATCAGAAGATGAGGCCAGAGCTGGAATGTTCAGCTGAAACAGAACAAGAACTCAGCTGGAAAGGGCGTCCAAGACTGAAGTAGGAGGCAGTGGGAGGGAGTAGCAGAGTAACAGGGCTGGCGAGGATGGTCTAGTGAAGAGAAGAAGTGCTCGTTGACTTATGAAGTTAAAGTAAACATATGAAACTGTTTAGAGGTCCCTGCCACCTGAAGTCAGCTGAGTTGACCGGCACCCTTTCGTTCTTTCTCAGCCTTTATTATATGTTACTTTGGATAAAAGTGTCTGCTAAATGACTAGATGTAAATTATTTCCAAATATCAAAACATAGATACCTGAATTTAACTTGACTTGGGCTTTGTATACGTTAAATGCTTATTCTTTAACAAAAAACTATAACATAAAAATAATTGTCAGTATACTTGTCAGGCTACTATCAATTATTGAAAGAATAAGTCTACTCATTCCATGTTATTAATGCCAAGATGTTAACAAGGATGCTTTGCTCATGAAGTTCTGTCATTATAATTTTATGCACTTTTCATATTCAACTGATCAAATAGTTTTTCCTCAAGAGTTTATATACGGAGCTAAACACATTTTTATTTCAAAGGCCTTTAATTGTTTTATGAATCAATGCAATTGAGGAATTGGTATTTTGCTTCCTTCATGCATTTTCACACAGCATGATTAATTACAAGGCATAGGATGTACAAATGTACTTTTTGTAAGTCGCTTTGGATAAAAGTGTCTGCTTAAGGCCCTAAATGTAATGTAATGTACACGTGTTGTTGTTAAGTAACCAGCAGCTAACTACATCAAGCTAACCATGGAATGCCACAGCCTTTTAAGTGTATTCAAGTATAGTAAAGTATTCAATAATACATTTTTGGCCATAACATCATCCCAAAGTAACTGTTCAACTGAAATGCCTCATTATCAGTTCTTTGCGTATATTCTCTGACTCGATGTCTTCATCTCCTGGAAACTGTTCATAGGTCTCTGGTTGTTCCAGAGCTTCAGTCCTCTCCAAAGTCCATGCATCCAGTCCAGACTGGAGTGAGGCGTTGTGAAGGACACAACAAGCCAGCAGAATGGAAGAACTTTTCTCCGGAGAATACTAGAAAGTGTGAGAAGAAATATGATTCCAGTAGTGGGTTAGAGTTAATGACAAATGATTAAAAAAATGGATGGGAAGATGGAGGGATACCTGTAGGTATCCTTTAGAGTCATCCAAGCATCTGAATCGGGTTTGGATGGCTCTGAAAGTGCGGTCCATGATCTCAGATGTTGCAGCGTGGGCCAGATTGTACTGAAATTCTGGAGGCGATACTGGGTAGAAGACCGGCGTGAGCAACCACTTCTTCAGAGGATAGTGTCGGCCACCTAAGAAACACAAGATCACTGAGTATATATAAGAAAAAAATAGTCTACGGTCTGTTTACACAAACCATCTCAGCCTGTGCAGACTCAATCTGTGCTTCTAGGGCCATATCCAAGAATTACGAGAGCTTTGAGGGCCAGATATAAATAAATAGCTGTAGAGATATAGATAGATATTGAGATATATACCTAGATTATAGAGAGACACAGATATATAGAACTCTTTTGTAATTTGTTAGCATGGCATTTGGCAAGTCCTTGCGTGGTGCCACTCTAGTTGCTGCTGGTTTCATTCAAACGTGCAAACCACATTTGAAAAGGAAATCATCCAATCATGGCGCCATTGACAAGACCAGACACAGGAGGCTGAACCACCTACTCACCAACCTGCTTCCTCTCTTCTACTTTAAAATGGCACTTTGTGAAATAAAAATTTCAGCTCCCAATGACTCACCCAGTAACCTGCAGTCCTCAGTGGTTTGCATTATTTTGTAGATGGAAGACCTTTCCAGAATCTCAGTATCTTTCAGACCGCCTGGCCAGCAGCTCTCAGCACTCAGCAAAAGCCCTCTTGCGTCACAGATTAACTGACAGGCAATGGAGTGGAAGCCCTTCTTGTTGACGTAGGATGAGTCTTCACTGTTTGGCGCTTTGATGGCCACCTATAGAAGGAAAGGGAAGAAAGACACCTTTTCTAATATTTCTATTACAGTTTAGGGGAAATCTAGGGTAAAGATGTATTACTATCAAGGGGCAGCAGTAGCACAGTGGGTAGAGCGGGTGGACAGAGCGGGTCATCCACTCAACGTAGGGTCAGCCGTTCGATTCCCTTGATCCCCCTCCCCCTCCAACTGTCCTAATGCCGAACCCCACAAATGTACTGATTGTAATTCGCTTTGGACAAAAGCGTCTGCTAAATGCCCCTTTTATCAACTCATTTGGGAGATGCTTGAATCTCAAAGAGACTTAAAGTGGATTCAGATGGATGGAACGGAAGGGTTAGCCCTTAACCCTAACACCCAGTTTGAGCTAGTCCCTGCCCACTAACAATCAAAACATTTCTCTTCACAGCTCTTTCAACACTTTTCTTTTTCAATTATGGGCAGGGCTATGTTGCTGTTCAGGCTTCTTCTGTCGCAAGGAACTACCAGCAGCTCTAATCAAATCTGGTCTAGCAAAACTTTTTATGCATTTGCATTGCATTCAACTTTGTGCATTTTACACAAGATTTGGACCAGGGTCCATCCATAACACTAATATGTAATTTTTTATCAAAAATAAGTTGTATTAGGCTTACATTTTTCTTGAAGGAGCAGGTAGGTGTTTAGGCCTGCAGATCAAGCTGGCGGAGGAAGCCACTACCTTCAGGCTGTAAGTCCCAACACCAGAGCAACCTTTGCTAGAACCTAGTGGCTTCTGGCCCCAATTCTAAACAACTCCACCTTTCTGAGCCAACTCACCTGAACACAGTCCAGCACTCCATGGACCCCTGGGATGTCTGCCACCCTCTGAAACTCCTGGATGCACTGTTCTTTGCTGCAAGCATCTCTGAATGAAGAGGAACAATTAAGCCAGTACTCTTACTATGATGACGATGAGGATGGTACAACACTAATAACATTATTATCACTAATAATAAGCCATTTATGACAACATTTCATTTCAGACCTGCTAAATGAGATAAAGTGTGGAGCCTTCTTCACTAGTGCTCTCGTTACGTTTGTCACACATCGGGACATGGAGGCTTGGCTGATTCCAATAGCGTCGCCCATAGAAGTCTGGAATGATCCGGAGGTGTAGAAGCCCAAGGCAGCCAAAATCTGGACCTCAGGGCTGATGGCTCTGGACCGTTGGGTGCGTCTACACAAAACCTTGTAACACAAACAGTTACCAGTATAAACTCTCAGCACATAAAAACATATTTGTTTAATCTTAAACTAAAATAAAATGTGGGGAATGCTGGTCAGGAGCTGCCATCTTACATGTGTAATTAACAAAATCAGATAGTAGGTCTAATTTATTGATCTCAGATTTGAAATAAGATTTGTTAGTAGTCCTTCTTTATCAATCCCAGACGCAAAATAAGATTAGATAGCAGGTCTCTGACCAAGATTCTAAATATAATTTCAGCTACTTTATTAATCCCAGACATGAAATTAAATTAGATAGTAGACCTATTTTATTTATCCTAGATGTGAAATAACAGAAAATGGTACGCCTACTTTATTAATCCCCGACGTGAAATTAAATTTGATGGTACTTTATTGAACCCACAGAAGGGTTCTGATGTTTTAGGGTTAATTCTGATGATTGAGGCAGTTACATGAGGTAATAACATGCTGATCAAGCTATCAATGATTGATTGATTGATTGATTGATTGATTATTCATTAAAGAAAACTCACCCCTCGAAGCAATTCTACTAGATAAAGTATGAACTCTCTTGGAAAACCAAATGTTGTGAGGAGGTATTGGTCTGAGACCGAGTCCAGGTCAAAGCGGTCCATAGTCTTATGACCTCGTCCATGAAGAAGCAAATCACAATCCAGTATAGCTATGGGGACTGCCATTGCTGCCTGGAATGCACAAAGAGAGATTTACTCATGATGGATATAGGTTTGGGTTAGACGGCAACATTGCAACAATGTAAATTCCATCTATTATAAAGTAAGAAGTCCCAGTTTTAACTTTACAAAACAATGTAGACATTTCAAGTGTCAGAACTCTAATCAATGAGTTATTAAGGACGCATCGATAAAAAAATGTTCAGGCCAAAATGTTCAGATATCTTTTTGGTACCTGCCAATACAGTGACATAAAACTAACCACAATTTAGTTTTATATTATAGAGACTTGCAACAATGACATTTTAGTTATATAATTATATGAAAGAACAAATAAAAACAAAAAAGGCAGTTGAGAATTCCAAACTACACATATGGCGCTGTGTCCTGACACAACACACACTTCAGTTGTATATTATAGAGTATTGTTAAATGTTTTCCTTTAAGTGGCATTTAATATAATCTAGTTTGTTTCAGAAGGACTAACTCCACAAAATAACATCTGCGATGATGAATAAATTACATTCGATCATCAATGTCAGAGCTAGAGAGGATACACTACCCTCAAAAAGTATTGGAAGACTGAGGCCAATTTCTTTATTTTTGCTGTAGACTGAAAACATTTGTGTTTGACATCAAATGATGAATATGAGACAAGAGATCAAAATTTCAGCTTTTATTTCCATGTATTTACATCTGGATCTGATACACAACTGAGAAGATAGCAGTTTCCTTTTTAGCAGGTAAAATGCATGTTCTATAGGGTTTAAGTATGGAGATTGAGTTGACCAGTCTAAAACCTTCCACTTCTCTTTTTCACCCATAGACAGCTCTCTGGTTTTCAAGTTGGTAACACCTCTAACTATAAATGCAGTCCGCACAGGCAAAACCCAAATCTGAAACTGAGCATGGACATTCAGCGCTATTTATTGTTTCAATAATCAATTCAATAGGACACACCTAGGCAACAAAACACACCTATCACTCAGGGGGCGGCAGTAGCTCAGTGGGTAGAGGAGGTGGACAGAGCGGGTCGCCCTCTAACCATAGGGCCGGCGGTTCGATCCCCTTGATCCCCCTCCTCCACATGTCGAACCCCACAAATGTACTGATTGTAAGTTGTTGATCGTAAGTTGTTGAAGTGTTGATCTCTTGTCTCATATTCATCATTTGATGTCAATCACAAATGTTTTCAGTCTACAGCAAAAATAAAGGAATTGGCCTCAGTGTTGCAATACTTTTGGAGGGGAGTGTATATTAAAGGCTATCTAACATATACAGTTATATTTCACATTGGTGCCATAATACTCTCCTTTACTTCAAGTGCAGTGATTCTCTCTGGCCAAGCTGGGTTTGGATGGTTCACCATCACCTTTGTGGACACACCCCTTAGTGGGCATTAACATGGATGAGCGCTTGCTTCCTTTGTCCTGACAATCACATTGTTTCTAGCCTGGAGACCATCCTGATCACGTGACATTCTGTTTGACTACACGGATCAGTCTGGACCTGTGTCATAGATGTGTCATAGATGAGGATGTAAATTAGGGACTGCATCATAGTACAATATAGGCCGCCACTGGAAAAAACAGTAATAGCGTCTCCTGAAGCAAGGCGCGGTTGTGTTAACACTAGTAGAGTAAACACAGCCTTAAGTGCAGTTACTGCAGAAAAAGCCTCAATAACAACTATTAAAAGCAAACAACAGCATGCACTTGTGTATCCAATGAACAGCACACCATGATGGCGTCACATGTTTTGTCACACTGAGTTTGTCAGTTAAGGCAAGTACTCCCACTCACTGAAATCAATGTGGAGGGCTAGAGGTCCAGACTGATCCTTGTAGCAGAATGTGAGGTCACATGATCAGGATGCTCTCCAGGCTGTTGTTTTGCAGGGCTGCGTGGACCTGCTTGACAAATTACAATTTGAAAAACTTCATTTTAGTTTTAATTGGCCTATGTTTATTAAAGATTCTATAATATATACAAATGTAACAGTTTACATTGTAGGGTGGCCAATGCCACCCCTGCTCCCCTTTGGGGGTGCCCCTGTTTGTAGTCTGTTGAAAGTCAGACAGTCTTATAGTCTAATAACGCATTTATTACGATTACATGTAACAGTTGATGACAAAATACATTGAAGCAGTAAGCCCATGGAGGCAATGTAAGTGTAAGCCCGACTTCAAAATATGATAATACAAATGTCGTACTTGTTTGTCTTGCTTTTCTTTTCTTTTGCCAGTACGCCTCCTTCTACTATTTATTCTTCTTTTTCTTCTTTTTTTTAATTTAATGGCGAATCGCAAACCAACCAACGGCGTCCTTCTTCTTTTATTGTTGTTTTGCTTCTTTGGGGTTTTAACGCCTTTTACTGCCACCTATAGGACTGCCCCTCCTCTCTCTCTCTCTCTCTCTCTCTCTCTCTCTCTCTCTCTCTCTCTCTCTCTCTCTCTCTCTCTCTCT
>JAOPUH010114504.1:0-10218 GCA_027123175.1 Urophycis cirrata | reverse complement strand
TCTCACGACTGACAGTCACGGGCCAAATCCGCTATAGTACGGCGCGAAAGCTGTGCGGAATAGAACGCGGAATATTTAAAAAAACGCACCGCACCGGTGTGGACGCAGGTGCGGAATTTTCGTGCGGAATTTCGCATTCGCTTTTTTTTCCGCATTTCCGCCCCGCAATCCGAATCCGCCTTGGTGTGGAAGGGCCTTTATACTGTCTTTCCCACTGCCAAATTCTCTCATACTACTCTACACTCTTTGTCGCACCACCATCTATAACCACTCTCAACACTATCACCACTGACTCATTATCATACGGTACACACACACACTACACAGCATAAACAAATATTTTGGATATATATTTGGATAATATTTTTCTACTACCCCCTGCAGTACTCCAACCTTCCCCCAAGTGTACGCTTAGGTCTGCCCCCATTTCTAAAACACCCCTGGCATAAAACATGTTGGTATAAAAATTGATCTTTCCAAGGATTTTCATTTCTCTCCCAAAGTTCATGTTTTGTTTTTGGAGATGAATGGCAATGAGGAGTGTATTATAACTTTTTTCCATGACGCAATGCGATGTGTTCAGGGCATTGAGATGTTTACAGACAGAATGGGTTTGGAGAGGTGATACAGAGAGCTTAATGACCACTTGAGGACTGTTTCTTCTCATTGGCCAGCAATTTCAACATGCAGGGACCAGAGATTGTGTAAATGCTTACTAAATAGATATAGATCAATCCAGGAGACTCAGAGGCCTGTACCAAATTAATTTGTGCCTCACACTAGTTCGTCTACACTAATGGTCACCCAAGTGCCCCTCGGTACAGTCTATCACATCAGCTAATTACTCACTGTGCTTGGGGATCAGCAGGCGGACATTTTACAGACACAGTTCCCCTTGATATGCAACCCTTTCCTTCTGCCACGATGTCCAACATAGTTATACAGTTGTTGAGATGGTGAGATCCGACATCATACGGCAAATTCTGGTGAAAGATATGTTCTAGGAAGCCTTCGATCACGCAACATTCAGATTTAGCGTCGGCTTGTCAGACAGACTTCAAACACTTGACCCGAGAGGACAGGCTACTTCATGCAATTTGTCGAAGGGTCTACAATGTTCAGAGCCCTTACCAATTATTGTGGGTAATTTGCAAATGTGAATACTTAATGGTTATTGCACACCTCCCTACCATTACAAATATTATATTCAACATTGCACTGTAAAAGTTGTAACAGAAGGCCCATCAGTAATTCATGATAAGAAATGCATGACATATCAACTCCTGTGGTTCCAAAGTAGTTAACAAAGTAGGCCTGGGCATACTTTTTTCTTCTTGTGTTGGACTTTTGACAATTAAATTCATGCCGCTGTCGGCCAATCATCTAGTTTGAAGCTAATCTGATCCATTGTGTTAATTCATAGTTACAGTGAAAAGGCTACTCAGTATTCATTCAATACATGTATAATGACCCGTTAATGTATTCATGCAGAGCACCAGTTCTGGTATTATGTATTCATCCCTGGTAAGTCACAAACCCTTCTATTACGTGCCGCCAGTTTCCCATGAAACTATTTACTGAGAGAAGCTTACCTGCATTAAGAGTAGTGGTCCCAATGGTGAAGTCCTTTTGTTTTTATCTGGTGCCAAAATAAGTGATTCCCTTTTGTTCTGAGACCAGTACATTGATGGAAGCAAAAGTTGTGAGGTGAAGGACGGTCATGGCTTTGTTGACGGCTTCAGCCGGACCATTATTTATTGAAGTTGCCTCACCAACAACCGGGCTTCCAGTTTTCCCGGGACTGTTTTTTTTGCAATGCCGTTCATGAATTAGGTCTTCATTGAAGTCTGCATTGTGACCCTGGTATGGAGCACCTTGGGTAGTTGGTCATATGCTTGAGAGAGCAGGGCTTAACCAGCACAGTTTAATCAACGGCCAACGGAGTACACAATCAGAGGATGGAAAGGTTGTGGACTGAACTCAATCGTGTTGTCTCCTTCCACTTCAGATACATTTTCACATTGATGAAGAATCAAGCTGTCTTGGATTCAACAAATGAGCTCCCTTTTTTTTGCCTGCATTACATATACATACCAAGAGCTGAAAAGGCTGTAAATGAGTTCAAAAATCACCATGGATTGGTCAACCTGTGGAGGACAGGCTCTCCTTCGGCCTTGGCAGAGGGCTGTTCTCAACAGTGTAGGAGTTCACAACACTGCAATCAAGGGTGTTCTTGAAGGGAAATGAACGCTTTGGAATTAATGAAGATGGCCCTCTTCCAGAGTAAGGAGCTCAAAACAATGCAATACCAGTACCATCAAATTATTTTGTTTTTGAGGGCAAAAGTAATAAGTATCTATAAGGCTTGTGCCTTATTTTTGTGCCTCCATTTTTCCACACCGTCATACATGATTGATATTTCACTGGGCTATACAGTATTTTTATTCATTTGTTTAAAGACATAACATAAAAAAAACTGCAGACCTGATAGCGGCAGACGGGATCTTGTAAAAAGTGTTAACATTGTTTTAACAGCTGGTCTCTCGACGATGTCAATGTCATTACTTTTGATGTCTTGTAAAGTCATGCCATGGTATTTCAGCGACATAAAGTTATCCCTATGAGCCTATTGAATTGTCGATTTTCAAAAACCCCGAGCCCAATATGGTTATAAAGAAACACCCAATCTGAAAGAATTGGACTAAACACTTAAGGATTCATGAAGGATTCATCCATGAAGGGAGTTCATAGAAATATAGTTATTAACCATTTGTGCAACTTATAAAGACAGGTTGATAAACATTGCTGTAAAATTAAAACTAGCCTATGTCAGTTGCACATTAGCCTAACATCAGCCTATATGATTAAATACGGTGGAATCTGTGCGGCTGTTTATTAGAACTGCTTCAGCGATTGTGTTAAGTTGATCATTGAAATGTTGAGCATTGCCTGGAGTGCAGACCTCTATGGAGATTCATGCCACTTACTCTTGTGTCAGTCAGGGAAAAATCTAAAGCAATTCTACGTCTGTGGAAATGAATAAATAGACTGGATGTTATTTTTACATCCGCACACTACGCGTAAGCGCTAGCGGAGCGCGTGTTGAGAAGCCGTCCCGGGTGACTTGACTGCAACCGCGGGCCAGCCGGTTGTGGATCAGCCCTACTCCGGTATTTATAATATGTGGCTGATTCGGGGAGCGTTAGTTAAAATCAGCTTCTTAATGAATCCCAGAATCCCATCTTGATTATTTCGTTGTTTGGTATTGTATGTCCTTGAATGCCACAACAGCTAAATCCTGGGTGACATTATTTGTTATTTGTGTTCCTTGCTGGATAGACTATTTTATTTAATTATATGGACAATGTATTGTCATTTAGTTAAGAATAAGACACATGTTTTGTTATAGCTCGGTCTTCGCCTATTGCAGTAGTTATTTATGTGTGCAGCTAGCAAAAGATAGCATGACATGGCCACTATCCACCATGTTTGTTTACGATAAAGACCCATTTTTGATCACCAGATTTCAATTGCAATTTGTGTCCGTTCCGATTTTGAGAATCAGTCGTTCGAATTGATCAAGTCGTTGCGGAGTGGAATCAGTCAGTGTGTGTGTGTGTGTGTGTGTGTGGGGTGCTGGGTTGGCAAGATCGTCGCCTTCTACACACTTTGACACCAAAACATGAATCTTCATTGATCATTATAATCGCTCTTTGTAACTTGGCACTTAGCCAGAGATGTTGTATACTAGCAATGGTTAACCTAGCAATTGAAATGCTTGAAACTTGCTCTGGTGACTTTCTTACTGTATTAACAGCAATGAAATATTTCACCTTCTTCTGACAAATGTACTTTTTGTGAGTCGCTTTGGATAAAAGCGTCTGCTAAATGCCCTAAATGTAAATGTAGGTGTGGGGCTGAGTGTGTGCCAGGCGTACATGGCTCATTACGGGCCACTTGTCGGCAGCTGCGTCGTCTTGTGGTAAAGATGGACAGACTGCCACGGTTCCAATTCCAACAAATTATCAACCCACTTGGAATAATGTTACCCCGGCCCAAACCCCAGGCCATCCTCAAAAATATTTCTGTTTGCAGTGACACCCACCCCCCAAAAAAAGGTTGGGAGGTAGGTCTTTTTTTTTTTTTTTTTTTAATTCAAAGTTTAAAAAGAAAGTACAATTTTGGTCATGGTGAATACGTTTATACGAATTTAAACAAATTTGCATATTGTGACGTCACTAACTGGGTCTCCAACCCGTAAAAGTTTAGCGGTCTCCTTGACATCAGTCGACACGGTCACTGTAAGACTCGAGGGGAGAAGGGATGGGTAAAGATCTGGGCACAGTTCTTGCAGAACTTTGTGTCACGTTATAGCGGTGTAGAGATATTTCAATGCATTTTTTTAATGTATTGCTACAGTGCCTGAACCCGTATAACTTTGAACGGTGACCGCAAACATTTTCTTTACTGCAGCCGCAAGCGTCATAACAGACAAGGGCAAACCATTGATGAAATGAAGTGAATATAAAAGAAAGAAAGTAGCCTACGTGTGTATGTAGGCAATTTATATTTGTGATACTTACTAAAATATTAATAGGGTTTTATTGTATTTGCATTAGTTGTTTGAAGAGTAAAAAAAAACGGTTGGTCTTAACCCAAGTTTACAACCGGCAAGTCGGTTGGACTAAAAGGGGAAAAAAATACATATTTGGGTCGGTCCTAAATTGAGAGGGTCGGTCGGGTTACGGCAAACCGAAATATTTTTAAGGATGGCCCCAGTAGACAGTTACAATTGACCACGTTTTGGTTTTATCCAAAAGCCTAATCACAGGCAGAGAAATGTTCCTGTGTGTTGAGGCTTTATGTGCACAGTAAAGGCAGGCCTGTGGCCCATTTGATGTCAAATGTTGTAATAATCCCTCAATGGCACCATAGTGCAATTTGAGTTATCTCCGCTTTGTAGAGGATAACTCAAATTGCCCAATGGCACCATTCAGGGATTATTACAGGCCCAGCTGCATACCCACCAAATACAGATCTCTGTTGAACCACATTTTATGCAATGTTGACAGCTAATATTAAACTGAAAAAGATTATGGAAACCGTTATAACAAACACTTACTGATTATACATTTTTGGCTAATGTGCAGCCGACATAGGCTATTGTTAAATTTTACAGCAATGTTTTTCCTGTGATTTATGAGTAGGGCTAACGGATGAATACTATTTATTTCTATGAAGGCGCTCCATCGTGAATCGTCAAGTGTTTTGTTCCGAAATACCTGATTGTCTGGTAGTGTCTTCTGGGTGGTGGCGTCTGAATTTTACGGGGAGGTTGGAGGTCAAACAGGCTATTTCATAGGGATAACTTTGTATTGCTGAAACACCATGGGGACTTTACAAAGACTTCCAAAGTAATGACATTGACATTGTACGGAGACCAGTTTCTGGCCGCTTTTTACAAGATCCCCTCTCTGACCAAGCCAGTGCGCTGTGTTTTTTCTTCACCGTATAGCCCAGTGAAATATCAAGAGGGTGTGATGCTGAGGAAAACTCGAGGCCGCCCAAGCCTACTTAAGATAGGATAAGGATTGTCTGAGACCAGTAAAAATGGTGGGACAAGCATGAAACAGCTTTACCGGCAGGATTCCACGATACCAGAATACTGAAAGGTGATACAATAGCAATTCATTTACATGATTCTCTACGCCACTTCTGAAACTATGGGTGGTAATTCGCACTTTGATGTCTGTTTAAAGTCAAATAATGTAAACAAAATTAAATGTCTCATAGCGCCTGTGATCAGCTCACTTAAATACATTTTATCCGATTTAGGTACATTTTCTTATTGAATTTATTGAAATATTGAGTATGTTAATTGGTTTATGCATGTATAAGAATAAGAACAACTTGAAACATCAGGACGTCCTGAACAAGCAGGTCCCTGTGTCTAATGCAGGCTGGAGACAACCTGCATTAGCCGGGAAATCCATATGGTTCTGTTGCATGCACAAGACCCTGAGGGGATGTGCTCTCTGAGACCCCCCAGAACAAAACACTACAGAACACAAATGTACATAAATCTATTATAAATTACTCAGAAAACAGCAACTCCCATGATCCAACGTTAGTTCACGAAGTCATGACGGCATATTTTTGCTTTATGGACACTGATTATGGAAACTTATTAACTTATGGAAATTGTATTTCCATAATTAGATACTTAAGAGCTCTGAACAATTTAATTCTGCATATTTCAAATATTGACCAGTCAACAACCCCACCAGAATGGTACATTTCACCCAGTAGCAACACCCCTACCCCTTCAAAATAAAAGCAGCCCCCGGCGAGGAATAATATGGAAGTTTGTTATCGCTAACGTAGTTTATATTTAAATTGACGTGTCTCACTTAATGCAAGCATTAATGTGCCAACCATGAAATACAAATAAAAAGTTAATTAATCTGAACCTTTGAATGTGTTATGATAGGATGATTGAAAAACAACTGCATGGTAGATACAAAGAAAAGTTCCTGTGGTCTTCTCTTGTTTGGCACTCGGTGTGTTTGTTGATAAGTAAAACAGCGGTGGGACAGTGTTAGAATATATAATGGCATAATGCAGTTTAATAATGAATAGTTGACAGCCGTATGACCATAATCAATAGAGACTCATAATCATCTGAATTTGTTAGCATTGTAGAACTTCACAGTGAGCCCACCACCACACTGTGTGTTAATGTACTATTTTTCTGGCATTGGCAGGCTATATTAATCTATGCAAAACAGGATATGCTTACTTTGCATACTGATTATGTATGTTTTTTAATATTTTAATATTCAAAGGGTTTTTTTTACACTTTGATATTTCTATAGTGGCTTTACTGGTGCAGATGTTGACTCAACATAGTTGGAACAAAACAAATGACAATATAAAACAGTAACACTACAATACAGCAAGAAGTATCACTAGATATATCCACTTAGAATCAAAAGGCTAATAGAATCAAAAATAACATAAAATATGATGTTTTATACAGTCTATAAAAGTAGGCTGGCTACTAAAAGGCTAATAGAATCAAAAATAACATAAAATATGATGTTTTATACAGTCTATAAAAGTAGGCTGGCTACTAAAATGATAAATTCTATATGAGGGTATTGACAGTGCTCATTCTGTATAATTCTATTCTTCTTATAACCAGCATAAACAATTATCTGATTCCCTTATACCTTCAGTCCCCAACAGTCACATTCACGATAGGCTGTAATGTCTCACTCTTCGTTTACAGGTGACATACCACGACCTGTGAGCTGCCTGGTTGCCTTGGAAACGTTAACTTACAGCGCTGCTAATTAGCTGTTGAGGCTCCGGCTCTTACCGTCATTATACTCACCGTAAATAAGATATAGCCAAGAAAATGAATAAAACCATTGGGAGAAAATGACTGACAAAGGCAATTTAAACATTTACAGTATGCCTCCAACATTAAATCCTCCATATACATACGTACCAGTGGAGTCAGTAAAATGTTCACTTGACGCCCGTCAACACATTTCTTCCCAGTGTAATTGGCGTAAACAACCTCCTGTGAATGCCAAGCTACTCCCCAACTCATCCCCGCTTAGGCTACTAAGCCCTGTCCAACTGCGGTGGACAAACTGCTAAAAATACACATCTGCAACGCATAATGTACATATAAAACCTACATAACGGGGGAAAAAAAGGTAAGTCGGCTGATTACCAGCAGCCTTACCGGTTGAGATGTTCACTGCCAACTGACGAATGCGGCCAAGCCCCAGCTTATACATCAGCAGGTGATCTCCAGCCTTTGATGCTCAAAATAGAAATGCTTGAAATTGAATGGGGGTGTCTGTTAACATGATAAAGTGCATACATATATCATGATACATTTAAGTAAGTGGATAATTAGAGAGTGCCAAATTTGCATTTTTTAGGTGAACAAAAATATTGCATTGGTTGAACAGGATAAATAAATCAAACATAATACATACAAATAAATGATCATAAATAAAATAAATGAGCTGTATTGTATTTTAACTTATATTTTAACTCTCTAACTGTCTCACAGAAAGCCATCTTGAAAGCCTAATGTACAAGCTTTTGGGGGCAAATTCTTTGTGGAGCAAAGACCCATCAAGGAGCCTTCATGGAGCAACTTTGGAGCAATTAGCTTGTTCCCACATGGAGGAGTTCCACTCTTAACAAATAATTGGAAATAAAGTGTTACTCATTACAAGCCAGAAAGCTCACATTTTAAAGGGGATCAATCTTTGATTGATTTGATACCAAGATGTAAAATGTTTCAGATTCAATTATGTCCGGACTATTACATTCAATAATTAAAATAATTAAGTTAAATAATATCGTTATTTCCATGTGTCCCCTGGGATTTTGTTCTGGAATGCCTCGCTTCTTTCCTGAATGCTCATCCTGTGGTCCCACATCTTTTTGATTTCAAAAGCATACAGATGTATGCAGCATCTCTTTGGTGGAGTGTTTCCCTTGTTAGGTGAGGCAACAGCATTCTGTCTGTTTTTAAAGGCTGTGAGCTGCTCCTGCCGAGTGGTAGACCTGAAGGGCAATATCATCATTACTTCTAGTGAACAAATTAAGGTTAAGTGTGCATTTGAAAATCAAGTGTCTCAACTGCAAAGAGACTTCTTGTAAGCCTGATATTTCCTTGCAAATCCAAAGCAAGGTAACTCTGTTTTCTATTCATGTGTGTGTGTGTGTGTGTGTGTGTGTCTATTGCATAACACTGTTCTACCTCGCTATTATAGGCTAGAAAGTGTGAGGCAGATTATATGCTATATGTCTAGCTTTAGCTCTTACTTTGAAATAATGTCAAATAAGGCCCAAAAAGTTTCAAGGTTTACGGGGACAGTTTACATCTTTACCAGATGTTTTGGACGTCTGCCGTGGTGAAAACTAAAAACTAAAAGCGTATCTTAGATACTTCTTCTGACAAATGTACTCTTTGTAAGTCGCGTTGGATAAAAGCGTCTGCTAAATGCCCTAAGTTTAAATGTAACTTCTTACTGTGTTGTTTCATGAAGGCTAAATAAACATTGACAACCAAAATATTCATTAGCAAAGTTGGAATTGAAACATAACTTTTTTTCCCCTTTTGTTTATAGACATCCAATTAATTTGAATTCCGTTATATGCGCTGCTATCGTCTTCCTCCCTTTGTGTGTTTGATGAAGTTGGTGAAGGTTAGAGAGGTCAGAGGTCAGAGAGACAGCTCATGAACCCGGCAACACCCAAGCATTGAAAACGTCTCTGCTGATTTTCTCTGCAGTAGTAAACAGTGATTAAAAAATAAAATAAAAGTAGTTCTTATTAATACTTTTTGGGAGTCGCTTTGGATAAAAGCGTCTGCTAAATGCTCTAAGTGTAAATGTAGATATAATAACTATGACTCAATTGATTTAAATGAAATGAATAAGGTATATTTTGGGGGTAGATGATATAAACGTAATAACTCAAAGCTGGCGAGACTCCGGTGTGTATCTTAAATAAAGGTGCACGTTGTTTTGAACGTTTAGTTTGAATGTGAACAGCCAGTCACAACAACAAGCAAAACAAAAATAAGCAACCAATATAAACAATTAACCTCACCATTTATGCTTCTAAAAGCATTAACGGCGAGGTTAACGACTTAATTCATGAATCAGTTAACATAAGTTAACATATTAGTCAAAATAAATAACGGTCAAATGAAAATAAATGTCGAGGGCATGCACTAAATACCATAAATGAGCGAAAATTCAATTCAGTATTGCACCAAATTCAGGCAATTAAGACCAGCCCGATAATTACCACTATTGCCCAGAGGCTGTCTATTTCCCCGGTCTTTATAAATTGTTTGAAAGAAAGGCAGGCTTGTTGTTGTTGCTTGTTGACTCGCTTTGTTTGGCGATTAATGGCCTTGTTCACGTTGAACCTCCCGTTTGTGGAGAGGTGCTCGGATGGGGGCGTGTCCACTGAGGAGATATTTCACCGCTGTGGCCAACAAGGCTATCAGGCCTTCAGTGTCATTCCACCTGGCCGGTGGTCCTCAGTCAACCTTTGGTTCTTCTCATCTCCTGCTCGCTGTTCTCGGTCGTCTCACTCCGCGTCTGGGGGGGGGGGGGGGGGGGGGGGGGGGGGGGGGGGGGGGGGGGGGGGGGGGGGGGGGGGGGGGGGGGGGGG
>JAOPUH010114485.1:0-10220 GCA_027123175.1 Urophycis cirrata | reverse complement strand
ACACACACACACACACACACACACACACACACACACACACACACACACACACACACACACACACACACACAGCATTTAAATAGTCCATATGTGTTTGGGAGTAAAGAGAAATGACAGTTGAGGAGGCAGTCACACATGTGTGTCGTGCCCCCCCCCCCACACACACACACACACTCCCCCCCTCCCTTTTTTTCTAAATTGCATTCCTTGGCCACAGCCCCAGCTTGGGCCAGCTGGTGTCTTTTCAAAACGAGTTGGTTACGTTTTTAATTATCTCAAACAGCTTCTCCAAACAACGGCTTAAATTGCATATGGCCCCTTCCATCCTCCATCGACACCAGGCTGCATGAAATAGGTCAAGGTGACCATGCGGCATGTGTGCAGGAGTCGGGACCCGGAGTGCAAGCCCCCAACCCCCCTGCTCGCCACGCCTCGTCCAACCTCCGCCACACCTGTGATTTGCTTCCATTAGTATTTCCTTCCATAGGTGTGAGATTCATGTGAATGCGCACACCAGTTCAACTGACTTCATTTGGAATCCTGCTTAAGGCCAGACAGGGGTCCGCCCCCCTCCCTCCATCGCAGACGGTTTATCCCTCTGTGAGCCGGGCTGTAGACATGGATCCTCTGGCAGGAGGATCTACATTCCTTGGTCTATTGGCACTGGAGGAGACGGAGTGGTCAGGATCAGGAAACACTCAGGAGAAGATGGCCAGGGGAGAGGATGTCGGCCCCCCAGTCTGTTGGAGGTGAATCGTGTGATTCAACAGATCAATGTGTATGTATCCTTTGTTGGCGCAATCATTTGTGGTCACAGTGTTTACGATGGTCATATGATTATTATTAGACTATTATTATTCTAATTGACGATTATTTCTAATTGAATGTTGTATTATGAAATAATAAATGTTTACCCCGGCCTCATGAAAGAAATCAAGAAATGGTCTTCCAGATGTTTGGTACTATGTAGTGATGCTTTGACTGTTCAATTCGTGGAAGGCAATGGATGTACATTTCTGTTTGGTTTTTGTTTCATATTGGTTTATGTCAAGAACTTTTGTGTTATTGTATGTTATTTCTTTTAATTAATAAGTAATAAAGAAACCAGAAACTCTGCCGGATCATTGGTATTTATGAGCTTGCCTTGCTGATTCTACATTCAACAAAGGGGAATTAGATTAGATTCAAGCATAAACTGGAATCTAATCCACTCATTTGTGGTAGTATCTTCGAACCTGTTATCATCAAATCTGTAGAGATGGTGTTTTTTTATGTACTCGTGTTTTATGACCAAATGATTATTGCACTTATTGAGTTATATCTTCAATGTTGAATGCCCTTATTGTAAGTCACTTTGTACAAAAGCAGCAAATGAATCTAATGCAATTTAATGTGTACTTCGCCCTCAAGAGGATTACAGACATAATTAAATAGTTATCTAGCGCTTTATCACAGTTAGTCTTAAGGTGCTGGATGTAATATTTCATAGCTAAAATTTGATTGTGCCATACATCAGTCAAATGCTCTTTGAATAAATGAATAAATAAATGTTGTAGTTCATTTTCATTTCGTTTTTTGCATCTCAGAATCCGTCCTTTCAGTGAATCACATTGGTGCACACATAGTCTCACTCTTCCCAATGGCGGAGAGTAGGGAGGGGGGGGGGAGGGGGGGGCTTTTTTTGGGTTGATTATTTTCAAAATCTGGCTCTTTTCTGCTTTTTTCTGTTCTCTCTTTACAACTCTCAAATCTTACCAACAGCAGCTTCAAAGGGCTTTACTTTGTTCTGTTGGCCTTTTGATTGCATCAACATTGCTTGATTTCCAATTCAAAATATGCAGTAAGTTTGCAGGGCCCACTTTTTAGGTTTTGCTACTATTTACTGTTGTATTGACCTACTTGGATTTCTTTGTAAATGCTTTTTGCAATATCCTATCACCGCAATAGTTGAAAGATAGTTGATTTATATGTTACACCATCTAACATTAGTGTCTTCTATTGAACACAGTTTGCATTTTGGTACAAATGTATCATCAATTAGATATAATTATAATTGACACTATAGTGTCAATTTTGTTCTGTTCATGTAACATTTCCCCAGCTATTTATTGTGCCTTTTGGCTCTATCCTTCACATCCAGTTTAGTTTGGGATGAACATGTTAAATCCATTCTCTTGTGGGGCTGTCCTGTGTGTGTGCAGGACGTTTTAGTCTGTAGCCAGGAGCCAAACCAATCTCATCTATTTTATTAATATGTTTTTTTTTTTCAAAATACCCAAGGACAATGTACATGACATGAACATCCATAAGAAAGCACTGAAACACTGAAATAAATAGAGAAACAGCAGAAGTTTTGTGTGCGTCCCACACAATGACAACCAGATCCACATCCCCTGCTCCCACCCGTGCAGCAAAACGTTTTTTTCAACCTTGGCCGTTTAGTTTTTTTTTCTCCTGTGGTTCCGTTTATAAGCCCCGGCCGTGGAGCTGTCACGGAGTGAGGTAAGTACGAGAACACTGTTGTTAAAGTGTAAAAACCGTTAAACGACCATTGAGTAACTGACTCAACCCCCTGCCCTCAGCCATCCACCAAAGAGAGCTTTTATTACACAAGACACTTGACATTATCTCTCCATCTTTAATTAATATTATACAAACACAATATTTTAGCTGGCCGCTGGAATAGTTCCAAGATGTTTTTCTGAGAGAAGTGCATGTGCACACCAGATGAGGTTTCACGTGAATTACATTCTGCTGTCCTTTTATTTGCCATGGCCAGATATGGGTCACAAGACCCAAGAGTAGCTCTCACACCAAATGAATGTAGCTCTGAAATATCTCATAGCGGTGCAGTCGCGCGTCCCATGACCTTGGCTAATGCTAACGTCTCTGTGTCCGGGGGACCTTGTGTGTGTGTGTTGTCCTCTGTGTGCTGAGGAGATGCCTTCTTCAAGGCAGCGTGCCATTATGGATTTATCTATAGCAAGGCATGACACAGAATGGAAACGGAGGGCTGATCCTCTCTTGACCGTAGACCGACTTTCTGACACATTGTTATCATTACGCACATTCACTGTCAGGATTACTCCCTTCGTTCAGGGAAAACCAAACCCTGGTATCGATCGCCTCTCTCCCAATTCCCCAACCACTGACCTCAGGATCAAAATCAATACACCATTTTTTATATTTGTACTATGATAAGGAAGAATAAAGAGTTTCTAGAGACTTTCTATCAAGAATGAAATACAAACATATATGGAATGGAACATTTCTGACTGGGGCGGCAGCTTGTAGTGCCCCCATAACTCAAGCACATATACCAAGCACCTTCCTTCATCATATGATGGTGTCCATTTAAACCACTTCAGCCTTTAGGTGGCTCTGTGTCAGCGGGGTTCTTTATGAAACATATGATCCAGTCCTGAAATCTGTTATATTTGATATATATGATCCAGTCCTGAAATCTGTTATATTTGATATATATGATCCAGTCCTGAGATCTGTTCCATACCAAATATATGATGCAGCCCTCTGAGACCGTAACTGTGATTAAGGGCTATACAAATAAAATTGACTTGACTTGACAGTCAAGTCAAGTTCAGTGAGGTCAGCGTGGTTCTATATAATTGACGACACAGCGGTTGCTGGTAGGAATGTGTGTTTCCCCAGCACCTGTTATGATGTCTACTGCTGTGGGTCACAGACAGGTAGCCATAGCTACAACAGCTCTATAAACCAACAATTGTCGGACAGAGTAAGAAACGAAAGAAACGAATCGCCGTGCAGTTGTAGGAGAACGGAACGCGACGGGCGAAAACGCCGTGTCTGGCGGCAGTAATGATTGACTGTGAGCCGTGCACAGCAGTGGAATCAAGCCAGTTCAAATGCCAAGCACAATACCGCCACCAGCCAAAATGTGTGGGGTGGGTGGGTGGGGGGGGGGAGGTGGTAGGTAGACTGGCGGTGCGGTGGTGGTCGTCGGTGTCCACCATCACGAGTTGACGAAGTGTAACGCTGGCTGGTGTGTGTTACTAACACACATTGGCTGCTAGAGTGGAAAGTAATAAAAGTTACTTTAACTTACTTTAAATTAGACATCAAGACCAATACAAACTGTAACTGTAAAGTACAACTGATAATAAATGCACCGTCATAGGTAGGTAGGTGGTAGGTTCATAATAACATGAGAAGTGCAATTTAAATCCACTTTCTATCAATGATTGCATGCTAATAAAGTGGTTGCCATGGTCAGGTAGGAAGGGGGTCTAGAGATTACTGTCAGTGGAGACCAGCAGAGACATAAGGAGAACAGGCAAACTATACAGACAACACTTGGGCCAGGATTTGAGATTTCATCTCAGTGTCTGGTGACATCTGTGATTATACATCCAAAAATATAAAGGGGGACTAATACCCAATTCATGTTTTTCAAGTTCTTTGTGGGGAAAAAGAGCATTTTTTAAGTTTCTTGTCCCAGTTTGAGATTCTCAACAAACAAACTAAATTTGTATTTTTCTTTGTTTCTGCAGTAAAGGAACATAGATTATTGAAGAATGTACTGCTCTCTGCCTCGCTGTTGTGAACACCGACTTAGATCATTGAAGTCAGCTTTGTTTCATATTCCAGCAAGGAAAGACCCAGTGTTGTTGTCATGTAGAGCAGCTCCAGCCATATACCTCTATACCACTAAACAGAGGTGCATGTGAATTGAGGAGGACAGGTCTATGCAGTGGATTTAAATGCAATAAATGGAACTGGTGTATGGGTTTTGAAGTCACTGAGAATGACTCTGGTCTCTGAAGGGAATGAAGATAACATACCTGGGACCAGGATCGGCATCTAGTCACTTGAAACTGATTTAAAAAGTGTATAAGCACAATATCCATGATGAGGCTTCTCACGCTGTTCATTTTGACAGTTCAAGTGAGTAAATTACAGCTCACTGAGACTTGAATTTTAAAGCCTAATCCTTTTGTTGACAACAAACAGCCAGACCCAGACAGGTACTCATCGAGATAATTTATTGTCTGACATTGTCTGTCTTCTGTGGCAATCAATTCCATCTCTCGAACCTGTGATATATGTAGATGTGTGTAACTGCTCATGACTGGGCTGCTACTGACACTTTGGCACTGTAGAGCATCTCCTGCAGATAAAACTGTCAATGTAGTGGCCAGTCAGGAATCTGTGATCTTAGAATACATACTTGATAGACTAGACACCTTTTCAATTGTGCTCTCTCTCTCTCTCTCTCTCTCTCTCTCTCTCTCTCTCGCTCTCTCTTTTCTTCTGTCTGACTCGCTTGCTCGCACACACTCGCGGTCAAGCGCGCTTTGGTCAATCCATGCTCAATGAAAGGGGGAATAAATATGAACACATAATAAATACATTCTAACACTGGGTAGCCCTGTTGCTTTGCAGAACACGGTCTGATTCCTCTAAGCGCTCCACTTAACCCCAGTGTTACACCAGACAAAGGCCTGGCGTTTATTCCACCTAATTCTACATCCCCAAGAAAGACAGATGTATTCACACAACAGTAGCGAAAGGTATCCACACACGGTCAGTGACACCAGGGCAACAGTTCTTCACCGTACACTGAAAGTTTGTGCGTTTTGCCATCTCCTGTGTCCTTCCTAATGCCCTTTTGCTGTTCCCAGTTTGTGGCAAGTGTAAAGGATTACAAATCCTTTCCTACGCTCCGACACCCTTGGTAATGCCACCTGATGGGAGCTACCTCTGGTGGGGGCTGAACATCCTTCCTGCACTGAGCACTCGTATGTGACTCCAGCTACTGAGTCTGTATGTTTGGTCTCCAACAGAAGTTTACTGATCTGTTAGGGTTAAATACACCCATTTCACAGAGGACTCTTCATAGGACAAATGCAGCTGCCGCTCATAACACTTATTTTAGGTCTACTACATTCATGTACCAGTAGTACAATTGTTTTCAGTATCTACTACCCGGGACACTGTTACATAATTAGTATTATGAGTGACAAATGTGTCACTTAGATGAAGCCTCTGTGCAGAGGTTCAATTGGACCAGGGCATCTGGCTGACCCAACTCATCCTTTGCTACTTCAGGGATAGCAAGTTGATCTTGAGGGCAGAGTTTAGGGCCTGGCTATGCATGGATAGAATAATTGCCCCTAGGGGTGGCTGAATGTGATCCACATACTCATTGGGGTGTGAATGTAAGTAAAGTAAAGTAAATGAGATTTCATGGCAAAGTTCTTCTTCAAAAAAACCCCCAAAGTAAAGGTATTGTAGTAACTGAGGAATCAATATATTAGTTACAACATACCATGTGTCCACGCCAGCTATGTGAACACACATGTTAAAGTGTGTGTATAATTTAGTGGCATCTAGCCGCCAGGCTGTAGCTTCCGTCCAATTCAAGTACACCTCCTACCCGTCCCATTCTAATGATGCAGGTGAAGATGCTGTAACCTATCATGGTCTGTTTAGCTTAATGTGCCAATTTGTACTTCCAAAATGTATCACAAAGTTGCTGGGGCCGTAACCTTGGGAATAACATGCCCCCCTCCCTTCCTAAGAGCCCCCCCTCCCAAAGAAAAATAAAATAAAATCAATAATCTCAAAAAAGTAATCTCGTGTCCTAATTCGAGCTGAAACACGGTATTAACTTACACTTTAATTAGAAATTGATTTAATTAAAAGCGTATCCCTTCCAAAGCCGTTTTTCTGTTCTTGGCTGTAGAACCATGGTGTTGCAGCATGGCAGACTCTGTGACAGAGGACTCACTCCCTATGTAGATATATGGGCCTCATTATCAGGTAACAAAATCACGATTAATATCCAGTGATTTGAACATACTTATGAACATTATGTTCCATTTCTGCCAAGTCCATTCTAGAAACTGTACTGCGCATATCATAGGGCTCTATACTACAATAAATGGGCTATCCATATCTTGTACAAGGTTGGCCATCCTTATACAGGAGGGACATGGTTTAACTTTAAGGGGGCCAAGCAATTTATCTCTAACAGCATACCGAACGGTAGACAGCAGGAGAAAAACTCAGTCCAACAAAGAGCAGCCAACATTAAATTGCACAAAACGGGACCCCAGTAATCTTAATAGAGGAGACATACCAGCCTAGCCAACTTCAATCTGAGAGAGGCAAGAGCCACCTGAAGCTGGCATTGTTCCTTTAACATAAAGCCCATATGGGGGCAAATGATAATTGATAAATATTGATGGAAAATAATATTTATGGGAAGGGAACTAAATCCTCCGTGAAGAACATGCTGCTTATATGAAAGGGAATAACTCAACCATAAATAATGGCACTGAGAATAAAGGTGGTTTATTGTTACTTGACATCACTGACTGATATGTCACAGACATGGACGGGAAAACAGTAAATTACCATGCACTTCAAACTTACTGAAAAAGACAGGTCTGAGATGGTCTGGGATCTCCCAAAAAATGTAGAGTGGAACTTCAACATCAACATAATGATCTCTTTGGCTGGAGTTTGAAGCCTACAATGAATGCACTCTTCTCTAAATTATTTGATTGGACTTGAAACCAAACTCGCTCTTTAATTGAACCGAGAGCTGAGTTGTGTCAACTAGTGTGCATATGTTATGAGAATGAGACAGTATGTGTGTGTGTGTGTGTGTGTGTGTGTGTGTGTGTGTGTGTGTGTGTGTGTTTGCACTGGAAAACACTGCAATCCATAGGGATTGTTATCGTTTGTTCAGTCCAGTCCAACCCCACAAAGGTTTGACGAAAGTCAAATGTCCTCTTCCTCCTCATTATTCGAAATGTTGGTCCACACATATACTGAAGCAAAAGGATAGTACAACATGAATTACACTACAGGGTAGATTTAGAAATGTATATATTTTGAAAAAATGGCAAACCAAAAACACACCTGGTGGTAGGAGTTGGTTAGGTCGGGACATTTAAAAATGTTCAACCTTATTTACCAAACAGTTATAAACAACAACACAAAACAGAACCCACAAAACCCATAAGTATGCAAAGTGTGGATAAACAAAGTGTCACTCATAGGTTCATATATTCCAATTATTCCTGGATCCTGGATTCCTGTATGCTCAAAAAAACATATTGGTATATAATTGCTTTGTTTGATGTTCCCAGAGAACAATCACAACAAGCTACACAAATAATAAATAAGCATATTCAAGAATATAAACATTTCATACTTTACAACAAATCTTCTTTGGGCTTTGTCAATCCACGTGTGGTTCAACGAAGAAAAAATTAAACACAACATGTATCTGTGATGATGTCTCAATGGTGTATTAATCAATGCCTTAGTTGAAGTGAACACCACTTAGACTATTAGACCACCAACTAGACAATTAGTTAACTGTCCATTAACTGTTAATCAACAGTTAACTAATTGCTCATGTTTATTGCATACTGGGAAGTTTGTCCCATTAATGTGTTCATTACACTTATAAATTATATAAACATACTTATACATTTCATTATTGTAAATGATAATAATTTCTTGCAAATTGTATGCATGTATAATGTCATGGTACGATTAATGTGTATATGGTGTACAAAAAAGTGAAGTATGTTAAAGTTACGTAAAATTGAGCTCCTCCCAGTTAGTAGGTGGGAGACTTACTTAAAAAACAAGTGTGTTTTGTCCACCTATCAGACTGTTCAACTGTGTGACATACAGTAGCTCTACTGGCTGGGTAGCAGCATGAGTGGGAGGGACTTTGAGTGTGTCGACAGTAAGATTCACACACTACGAAGAGAGAGGTACGGGCTGGACAGCATTTTGAACTTGTACATTACAGGTTGTCATTTCATTAATACCACTATTAATATCACTCAGATCAGCATCCTCTCCAGATATTTCCGGGTAATAATAAGCTACGAGGCAGTTGAAATGTTACACATCATCATTTTAATAGGTGTAACAGTAAGCTATATCAAAGAAAGAGAGTATGGTTATAATCAACGGTAGCAATCGTTGCTGGAAGTCCAAAGACAAAATTGACATAAAGCACAACTGTTAAATCATTGGTTAGCTTGCTGTTAGCAGAATTTGGCTTTGTCTTGAGAACGTTAAAAGGAAAAAAAACCTCAGTTCTTTGCAAAATGTGCAATTTAATATCTGTTACAGAAACCAATGTGAAAGCCTCATTCATCTCATGCTTTGTCCTATCAGCCTTCTTTTTACAACAAGGTGCCTCTGGACCAGAGAGACCCTTTGTTTTCTAATTAAATTCTGCTCCACAGGGGGTGGTTGCGTGTGCAAACAACCTGGTCTCACCGTTTGACTCATAGATCAGTTGTTTGGATGTGTAAAACAGCAGAGCTCCATGCTACTGAAGTCAGGATATGCGGGGCCATGTATTATTATTTTCACACAGTTAGAACAGTTGTGCAGGAAGTCATCATCAGATACTTACATTTTGCGTTTAATTTTGTATTGGACAATGTTTCATATATAGCTTTCAGATAGTGTGCTGAAAGTTTTTTACTTTCTTTTACTTTTATTTTCAAATAACACTATGCTATGTTTAAGTACTGTGTATAGTGTTCAATGCTACTGCTACTATTAATACTACTACTACTACTACTACTACTACTACTACTACTACTACTACTTATAATAATGATGATAATAATAATAATAATAATAATAATAATAATAATAATAATAATAATAATAATAATAATAATCTAGCCTTTCACAGCTAATTGATGACTCTGAACATCATATTGGATACTGATGCAGAACTGAGTGTCTGTGACCAACATTGAACTAGAGAGCCACATTATGCTGGCAGACGGCCACTTCTAGATAAGCAGCAGCTGAAGCTTTTGGTTCACAAAGAAGACTTATTGTCCGTTCAGGGAGTGGAGAAAACGAACCACACAGTACTCTAATGGAAGTTTCACCTTGCCTTGGGTGTTGAAAGATCTTGGAAAAGACTAGTAAGGAGACGGTGCCAGTGTCACAACCCCTGGGCCTGCCTGCAGTGTCTGCAGTCTTGACTGGCAGACAGGCTCTCCTTATCAGAGCCAGCTTGCAGTGCAATGAGACAGCACCATGTGCACTACCCAAACACCCAGGCAGGCTATCATAGCCGTCTGCATGTATAAAGACACTCACATGCACCACAAGCACACACACACACACACACACACACACACACACACACACACACACACACACACACACACACACACACA
>JAOPUH010114435.1:0-10227 GCA_027123175.1 Urophycis cirrata | reverse complement strand
TCTCTCTCTCTCTCTCTCTCTCTCTCTCTCTCTCTCTCTCTCTCTCTCTCTCTCTCTCTCTCTCTCTCTGTTGTGTGCTGTTGATCCTTCTATGCACCAACAGCCTGGGTTAGTGCCACTGCATTCCAGCGCTGGAGAAAAACTCCTGATTTGCATCTGCTTATTTGAGTTTAGCCATTGAAGCAGCCACCAGTATTCACACACACTGTACGGGTGTGTGTGTGTGTGTGTGTGTGTGTGTGAATGTGTATACTTATGCACCAGTGAACCAGTGATTGATCAAAGTTATCATCAGTTAAAGAGATATATATATATATATATATATATATATATATATATATATATGCTTGTCAGGACCTTTTGTGTTAAAAGATTACCACAGGCTAAACCACACTGACATTTGTAAGATGTGTCTATTGCTGACAGACACCAATAGTTTCACAGTTTGGCGTAGCATTTCACTTTCCTGCAGCTAAACTCTAATTTCTATAGTAACGCGCTACGTCACGCGGAGACATTGCTGCAGCCGTTCACAGTGGGGTTTACCTTCAGAGAGTCCTATCTCCGTATAGCGCACCAACCGTCAGAGTGTAAGATGTTAGCTCAACTCCCGCACGACAAACAACACAGGGCCCTCTGTCTCGGCATCGCGGGAGGAATCTGATCACCCGCGTTGCATATTGTGTTATAGAAGCACCACTGCCAAATTCCTGGCGAGCTTTCACAATAAATAACAGAGCCCGGGATGCGTATCGATATATAATGCATTTGAGTCATTCTGGGTAACGTAGGAAAACCGCAGACCGCGGCGAGCCTGACACAACAGCGGGTGACAACTTGCAAATAATGATAAATTACAATACGTATCGGATAAGTAAAACCCTGGAATGAACAGTGAATCGACGTTAGCCCTTTTTTGCGACGACGTCAAAGTGGTTATGGGCTATTCCTTTAAACCCCAGTATGAAAAACGTCTGGTCGTTGTCACCCCGGCCGCTTTCCAAGTCAGAGTACAAGGGGTGGTTTTTTTTTTTCCCCTCATTCTTCCACAACTACAACGGCGATGAGACACACGGGGGGGGGGGGGTAAAAAAAAGCAGTCTGAACCAAACAGCCGCGCACTATTTCAGCCGCTCGTCTGGGAAATGATCAAAAGGGTGTGCAGGTGCAGGCGCCCGCCAGACTGGAAAATAGCGTGCCTCTAAATGCTCCCAGTCCCGTGTCTACAAAGCATTGCTTAGTCGGACTAATGCGTTGACCGAGCCAACCGGTTACAGACTGTGCGATGTTTTTTTTTTTTGCCGTTTCATCCAATCGGACGAAGGCTTCTGTGGCCTGCGGAGCCAAGGGTCTTTTTCTCCGTTTATTTTCCCTTTTTTTTTTTTTTTTCCCCGTTTTTTTTCGCGGCAGAAGAATTCCGTCGCAATTTGCCCCCTTATCACCTGCTCGCCGTTTTGCCAGAATAAACGGCTCTGCCCTTGGTGTTCGGATCCGGCCCCACGGGATGCCTGGACACAGCTCCACCAGACAGCCACCTCACGCTGTTCAGTTGTGTTCCTCTGGCCTTCTCCTGTGTTTCTCAGTGTGGATAACAAGGAGAAAACCACCACCAACAACAACAACAACAACAACAACAGCAACAGCAACAAAAAGTTTGAAAGGAAGAGTTGAAGAATACTGACGCACCTATCCTGTTGGTTATCTGTAAACAACATTACAGGCATTCTCCCTTACCTGCTTTTGTCGCCATAATCACACTGGCACGTGAGAATATTGTGTTTACCACATGGTGCAGGACTGCTGACGGTGTCGCTCGTCTCTCAGTCGACACCGGCTTTCCCCAGCGAAGGGCTTTTGAAGCCCAGCTATTGTCGATTAGGTATCGTTTAAAGAAATCCGGTGTGTCCTGGGGCAACCCCTGGCCGCAGCGAATGCCTCAAAATGAAATGTCTCAAAAAAGGCTTTATCTCTGTCAGGAAACGGTGCCACCTTGGCTGCTCGCACCCTCGTGCAGATGGCGAGGCAAGCTGTCGTATTCCATGACTTGTAAACAATAGCAACGGCGGCCAGCTGTGTGTGGAACGGTGCGCTCCGAGGCTTGGTTCATCATCACTCAGCGCCAGTAATTGTTTCATGACTCTTTTATACATCCGAGATTAAGCTAAAGATCCAGGTTCAACAATCAATTTACACGGAGCCATCGCACGCCATCCGGGGAAGACGAAGCGATGCCGTGCCGCGATGCACGCATTTCTGCGTCATTTCACGACCATAATAACCTCAGCCAAGGGAGAGCACGTAGTTTGCTTGCTTCACAGGATTGGTGATGAGATGCACATTGGCCACTTACAGTAGGAGTGTATGCTCAGCTGAGTGCACTCAATTCAGTGTTGTCAAATTTGTGTCGTGTTTTGTTTTCGCCAACCACTAAATAGTCCAGGCACAATAATGGCGTCGTCATAAAAAGAATAGTGCGAAAGATTCACCTTGTTTCATGGCTCAATCATAATTCGTGCCCCCAAACCCATCGCTTTGCAATATTGAGGTGGGCCAGACCTCGATAAAAACACAGCTGATTTCTCACCAGCGCTCCCACTTTTGCACGCCAAATTGAGCACACCATAACCCCTGCTGAGTGAGGCGTGAAAGATATACCTTCTGAGAAACAGGGAGTTGTGTCTTTCGAAAATGACTTTCTTTAAAAGGTTCATGGGTGGCGCCTACAGAAGCAGCTCCTATCAAAATCCCATTTCTTCCCTCTGCATTCAGCAGCTTTTTTTGGGTGGGTGGGGGGGGGGGGTGGGGCATTTTCCCTGCTGCCACTGTGGACTTTGTGGGTGTGTTCTGGTGACAAATGTTATATTTTTTTCAGAATAACCTTCCCTAACTCCCTAAAAAAAAAAAAAGCTTTTCTATTGATAGGTTTGGTTTTCTTTTTTAATCCCGGCTATCTACACTCACCGTTATTACTTGCAGGTGCATCAGTGTGACCATAGGGGGTATTATGAAGGGTAAATGCTACAGTAATAGTCTTAGTAGGAGTTGTAGGAGTCTTGCTGAGAGTCCAGCTTTCATAAAATAGCCGTGGCTAAGTTTGCCCTGCATCGCCAGCGACAAGTCCTCTGGAAATAGACTCATCATTGGAGGGTTCCATTCACACTTTTAGTTTAACACATTGCCGCGACTCGTTCACAAATCTATAATGAAGTAATTGAGCAGCCTGCCACGGCGTGTAAAGTAGCTGGAGCAATAGAAGTAACACAATCATTACACAATTATGTTTTGTGTCTCAGAGGATCTCGTGTTGGCCTGACTATGATGGGCTTTATTGTGGTGGGATTAAACAAGAATTTGGCAACCACGGCAGTACTTCTTCTGCTGAAATGGAACTGGAGTCCTGAGTCTGTCATCATACGACTCTGTTTCAGATACAATTAGAACTTGACAAAATCAACTCCATAATGTTGGGCATTTAATTCTTCAATGTGATCTGTTTTGACCACATTGAATATCGGAAAAAAGTGGACGGGCGTGCACTGGACTACAAGTGTTCTGGGTTCAAAATATGAATCCTCATCTTGGCTTTTTTTTCATGTATAACAATGTGTCTAGAAGGATTACATTTCCCTGCACAGCAATTGGCAGCATAGATGGAATCCACTCTTTGTTCTTCTCTGACACAAGCCAAAAGAAAGTGACATCCAAGCTTTGTTAAGCTCAGGTAATTGTAATTCGCCAGCTGAATAACTGAATTAGGGTGTTTTTAAATGGGAAACTCAAAGCATTATTGCTTTGACACTGTTAAAGTGTGATTGTGTGTGTGTGTGTGTGTGTGTGTGTGTGTTTTCACACACCAACTGCTGATATGTATACATTTTTAGCTTGTAGGTAGGTGTACATTTAAAAAAATTACATGAAATAATTGCATGTGTGAAAACAGGTGCAAACCCACTCTCAGCCTTCCTGGAGTATGAATACAACATCGACAAAAGAATCACAGGAACATTAATTAGCATTTATGTTCATCCCGTGAAGATGTGAGATCCATGATGGAGAGCGGAACAGGAGAAAAAAGTTTTCTTGTTATCTGGATAACAAGAAAAGTTTTTTTAAGAAGATTCATTTTTCTCTAGAATGGTCTCATGAGGTAGGTTGCAATGAGTCGACTGATAGAATAACAAATGGAGCCATTTGGAATGTCAGCCTGGCTGTGCCTGGATGTGCTTTCGGGTGTGTTACACATCCACTTACGCAAGTTTAACTTTTCTTTATGCAAATAGTTGTGTGATCCATCGAGAGCAGTAGATTTAAAAAATAGATTACAGTGAAAACGAAAAAGAATTGGCTTGTGTGAATGGTTTGGGGTCGACCATTAGTGAATTGGTCTTAAAATGTTCTTGAGGGGAAAACGAGATTATCAAAAGGTGCTACAGGTGTCATCTCCAGGACACCGGTGCCAGTGTTCCTAATGGATTCTCGGTTCTGGCTTATTTTAAGGTAATCAGCATGAGAAATGTTAATTGTGCTAGTGCCACAGCTGAATGTTTTAAACCCCATTAGTAGCTTGAATGCCATACAGTATTGGTTAATGCATTACTCAGAGATGTCTAAAATCCCCTTGCAAGTGGAGCTGTTTGCAGTTTTATCTGCAGCCTTTTATCTGCACCAATTGTCTGTCATGTGAATTTACACCTAGCTTTAAAAGCTAAATGCTTAATGGTAGTGTATCCAAAAAATGCACAAATGTACCAAAGTGAGCGTGACCTTTACACATGGAAAGTTCCCAAGGTCAGATGTATTTTGTGCAGGGTCAGAGGTGACAGCTAACCTCCGTAAGATTTAAAAAAAATCTACGGAAATCTTTAGAATTTAGCTAATGCTGTCCAAAGTGCTGTGTGCAAAGCTTAGTTTTTTTCCCCTAACAACCACACACAGTTTGCACGTTTTCTCCAGTCTAAAGGTTGACATTTTTCATTTTCTTTGTTTCAATCAGTTTTGTAATGTGACCGAAAACATACTTTTGCATACATCACAGTACATACATTCCTCTGTGGCATTATCTCGTTGCCTAACACCTGACTCCCCCCCCTCGAGGGGAGCGAATAACAGCCCGACTGTGTCTCCACTAATTAATTGAGTAATGATTGCATACATTATTCAGCAATATAGCGCAACCCAATGCCTCCCTGGAGGTGATACCAAACAGAAAATCATCCGCCAGCAATTGTGTTAGCGAGTCGGCTCAGCGAAGAGTTTGAACACAGCTCAATGACGAGATGCTGGTGAATTTGACTTCCCATCCAGGCGACCGCGGCAGCGGCGGTCCCGCTCAACAGTTGCGAACACTGCGATGGGTGTGCGGTATCTCCCATCCCCATCTCCCATCTCACCCCACCCATAACACCCCGCGGAGCCACTGAACCGAAACCCCGAACAAAGAAAATGAAAACTAAAAAAAAAAAAAAAACATGGCATGCTTCCAACCTGGTCCTCCTCCTCCTCCTCCTGGCCACAGTCAAATGCAAAATGTGAGGCCAGATGTTGTAGTGTTCTGCTTGTTCTTTCTAACTAATTGATACACAAGTAGAAGTCAAGGGTACAGCGGCAAAGCCAGCTGGCTGGAGAGAGACAGCAAACGATGGGGCATGTATCACGCTCACCGTGCGCAAATGTCCTGAGAGTATTTTGGCGCGTTGTGCTCTCTGAACGTCACCATGTTTTCTGCACTGAAGTGTTGAAATATATGGCATCAGTAGAAATAAGGTAGCCACCTAAATGTGGGTGACTTAGCGTATGTGCGCGGATGTTGATAAGTAGCCGGTTTATTTATGTCGCACAATTGTTGTGCACAGATATGAATGCACACACACACACACACACACACATACCCACACACACACACACAATATGCCACTGTCTTGTCAGCTTTTTAAGAAAATATCTTCCAGCTCCCCTAATCCAAAGTCTGAATTTGGAATGCTGTCTCTCTTTCTCAGTATCATGCTCAGTATTCCTCTCTATCTCTCGCTTTCGAGTGTGCAGATCTGTGCGCACAGGTTTTCTGACATTCTGCCATTTAATTTGCAGGGGGATTCAGTCTGCAAAGGTCTGCAAGAAAACCTAAATAAAATAACAACACAAAATGAAGGCATTATTTATAATGTCAGCATTCTTTATTACTCTTCATACTTTATATTGTGTGTGTGTGGGTGTGTGTATGTGTGTGTGTGCACAGTTGTGGTGTGTGTGTGTGTGTGTGTGTGTGTGTGTGTGTGTTTGGGTATGGATTTGGGGGGGCTTATATTTAACTCATAAGTCATTTTGCCTGCAGTTTCTGGACAGGAAAGGAAATACGGACGAATGGTGACTTATGACTTTCATGACCTAGATGTGAATGTATTGTTCAAACCTAGCATGTCTGTGGGAGTGTAGCCTGGGTTGGACTAGTTTCCTGCAGCCTGTCCTACTTTGACTTTGAGGGAGCTTGGGTTGAATTTCTCTTTCATATCCTCAGGAAGCATCGGTTCATCACAAAGTGCGTTACCAGTGAGCACCATCATCAAAAAAAGAATGATAAACACTATGTATTATGTAATAATATAAAACCAAGTGGTGTCCAGACTCAAGACCCATTTGTTCAGAGTTCACCTGAACCCTGCATAACCCTACCCTCATGCTCTTATATGTTGTACGTCTTGGCACTTTGATCGCTCTTTGCAACTTGGCACTTAGTCAGAGATGTTGTATACTAGCAATGGTTAACCTAGCAATTGAAATGCTTTGAAACTTGTTCCGCTGACTTTCTTACTGTATTAGCAGCAATGAAATGTTTCACCTTCTCATGACAAATGTACTCTTTGTAAGTCACTTTGGATAAAAGCGTTCGCTGAACGCCCTCAACGTGAATGTAAAATGTGTCCACCGCAAAAAAAAAAAACTCCAGACCGTCGTGCCCCGCCCCCGGGGGCGGGGGGGGGGGGCGGGGCCGGCCGCCCGCGCGGCTCGAGACGGCCCATGCTTTATGGCGCCGTTTCCTCGTCCCCTCCTGGAATGTCCCCGCGCCGGGGGCGTCTGAGCGACTAATCGAAATGCAAAGCAGATGCCTGTACTTGAGCGTGTCACCGGTGCTTGGGAGCAGCACCCTCTGTCTGAGCTGATGGAGGGCCCTCTCTGACTCGCTGTTTGGGCGCGGCGATGGATGGAGATCGCTCTCAAGGAGCTTCTTCTTCTGTTTTTTGTCAGCCTTTTGAGTCTATAGTGTTGTTTTCCCTAATGCTTCACTTTTTCACCCCAAGGGGCCATTTGAGGCGACACTAAGGGAAGAGGCCGTATAATATTGCGTTCACATTTACATTTAGGGCATTTAGCAGACACTTTTGTCCAAAGTGACCTACAATCAGTTCAATTTGTCATACACTTGTGGGGTTCGGCGTGTGGACAGTTGGAGGTGGGGATCGAACTGGCAACCCTCCGGTTAGTGGACAACCCACTCTACCCACTACCCACTGAGCTATGCCGCCATATTAGCTATACACATTCATCATTTAAAATGTTGAGTCAATATTAATTAATTAATTATAATGTGCAAATGTGTTTTCACTTCCTCGTCAATATTGTCGCGGTTTGTGTCAATGTTGCATGGGTGCCAGTCAGAACATTGTCTGACAATGATGAGGTGATGAGGATGAGTGATATGCTGTAGCCGCCAGTCAAACCCTACAGAGGGTCATGTGTCAACAATACGTTGACACATTCATAAAAATACACTTTCATACGTAAAGCTGTACGTACAGGAATAATACATGCTAAGTGTCCTCAGGTATTGACATTCATTCACCTTGTTTACTTGCCGTTGTGCTGTGTCAAATATTTCCCTGACCTTCTTTGGCTTCTCTTTTGATTGTCTGAAAAGAGACAACACTGGGCTAATTACACACCGTTAAATCAACTGCGATTGCCCGCTGTCTTGTCTTATTTTTCCCGAATCGTTAAAGAAAATTGAGCGATGAAACGTTAAGGACATAATTGAGATCTCTGATGTTGCAGCACATGGTCCCATCAGCTTAAACGAGTGTATATTTCTTCATTAATCTGCCACAAAGCCTGCTCAGGCTGTGGTTAACAATCTCTTGAAACCATATGTCTTGCTGTTGTGAGCCAATATGGTCACATTCACACTTCTCTTTCGCTCTCTGAAACTGGGAAAGGCCTAGTGTATGGTACGTCAGAATTATTCAAAAGTGCATTTTGGGGGATTTATATTCATATATTCATATTGACAGTCGAGCACAGTGGTTAGCCCTGCTGCCTCACAGCAAAAGGTCCTGGGTTCGAAGGCACACTGCTGCCACTTGAAGGCCTTTCCACTCACAGGCCTGTGTGCCCGTCTTCCACACACCACAATATCCTGCACAATAACACTCCTGCCCTGCCCATAACTAAGGCAATGGCACTAACAGCTTGAGTTGGTTCCCCTTTTTATAGCTGTAGTATAGTAGTAATATGCTAGTAATTTATTATACTTAAAGGACCGGGGAGCGTACGCATTTCATTGCACATTTTACGCGTGAAACTTTTTGTTGTTGACGTGAAACTATTTTATTTTCTTATGTAGGCTGGGTCTTTTGGGCTGACCCGATTACAGTGTAGTTATGCAGTACAACACATCTTTAATCTTAAAGATGGTGTGACTACGTGACAGGGTGATATTTTGTAAACAACGCTTTTATCTGCTTTTCATGAACACAGGAAAGCCATCCTTTTTCATTTGTTATCCCAGCCTTGCCGTCAGTGTATTTTTCAGAGGGGAAATGTAGAACTGATGAAATCTCAGTAACTCCTTATTTACTTGAATGCTTGAAATTATTTTAAGACCGGGGGCGTTTGACTCCCAGCCAAAAGGTTGCGGGTTCAAACCCATCTCCCACAGTCTTCCATTTCATTTACATTTAGGGCATTTAGCAGACACTTTTATCCAAAGCAACTTACAAAAAGTTCATTTGTCAGAAGGTGAAACATTTCATTGCTGTTAATACAGTAAGAAAGTCACCAGAACGAGTTTCACTCATTTCTATTGCAAGGTTAACCATTGCCAGTATACAACATCTCTGGTGCCAAGTATATTACCCTCAACCCTAACTTCATCTAAAAATAACTCTTTGGATGAATTTATGAAAAATGTATCACATTTTTTCTTTTCTTCTCCCAGGGATTATGTCCACTGTGACGCCCCTGACCCCACAGAAGGAGGACGAGGAGGAAGAGGACGACGAAGAGCAAGGAGTGCCCTTTGAGTTTGACGACAGCGCCGACGAGGACGTTCCGGAAGACGCCGCCGCACCGACCTCCTCGCCAGCAGCCGTGGCGGCCGAGCCCGCGACCGCAAAGAACGAGTGCCAAACCCGGGCGGGGGCCAACCTGTCCCAACCAAACTCCTCCGCTCAGCCCTGCCGACAGCCCGTGTCTATGGCGCCGACGTCTCCCCCTGCTGGACAGGAGGGGAACTCCTCCACGGACAACACCCCCGCCACCAGCACAGGTAAGGTGGTCCTGGTAGAAGCTGCACCGAGGAGATCGTAAAAAGGGTCACGGGTTGTAATCCCGCCATTTCATTGTGGCGCAAATAACTCCACGAGGACTCTTTGTTCAGTCAATAAAAGGTAGCCTGCCCTGTGTTTAATGTGTAAATGTTTGTATCACTTCCTTAAGCTCCCCTGGCAACCGGCTGTGCATGTGGTCATGGCTGTGCCGCGGTTTTAAGTATTGCTTAAGAGGATTTAATTTCCTCCAGCGTTGCCTTGGGCGGCCAAGCAAGACCCGGCGTAAAAGTAAACTTTCTGGTTAATTGGTTAAAGAGGTATAGATTTAAGCGCGATATATTGACTACCTGACTAATGTAGCCGAAGAGTGTGGTAATTAACCCCCCCCCCCCTCTTCCTCGTCTCTACTTTAATAGGGAATTAATATCTCAGAAGAACTCCTGTTGGATGAAATGGAAGCAATTAGGGGCTCAATTAAAGTGTTCTGTGGCAGTCCTATGTGGGGTCACGCTTCAGGCAGGCTGCGTGGTGGTGGTGGTGGTGGAGGGGCTTCCCTGGAGTTCATACAGCCATGTGTGAGGAGGGCTGGGTTACGCAACTGCTTGGAAAGGGAGTGAGAGAGAGTGAGAGAGAGAGAGAGAGAGAGAGAGAGAGAGAGAGAGAGAGAGAGAGAGAGAGAGAGAGAGAG
>JAOPUH010114319.1:0-10250 GCA_027123175.1 Urophycis cirrata | reverse complement strand
CATTTCGGTTTTTGTGTATGTCCTGTACATTCATGAAAACTGACAATAAAGTTTACTTGAATCTTGAATCTTGAATTTGAGATGATATAAACGAATCTGGCATGCTCAACATTTCAACCACTATTTTAATAACATGTCTTGGGACACCCACTACATAAGCATCCAAAAGCACACACCTCCAACACATCACGTCACACTTTTGCGCAATCCAACGCAACAAAGTGGACACGTTTTTGAAATGCCACAAACAACGCTGTGAGTAAGGAACTGGAAGAGTAGCAGAGCGCTGTGCAACGTCTCTATCCTATGTTAGGGAGGACCTTATTCTCAGAGGTGTGTGTGTGTGTGTGTGTGTGTGTGCATGAGTGCGTGTTGGAACAATGACTCAATTTCTTTAATTGACGTATCTTTCCCTTTTCTATCTTTCGTAACTTTTACTGGTCATATCTTTCATAACTTTCGTATCTTTGTTAACTTCTTCTCGTCTTTTTTTAGCTTTCCCCTTCTATAAACTCATCCAGTTTGCATTGGAGTTCTTCCATCAACACCCTGGTAACCAGCACCGATTTCCAGAGGTTCTTCAGCCCCCAGGAGTTTGCAACAGGATGGCAGCACCAGGAAGTGGGCATCGCCATGGGATGTTCCATCTCCCCAGTCCTGTTCCATCTCCCCAGTCCTGTTCGTCGCAGCCTTTGAAATCATCCTCCGCGGAGCACGACAGACCGTAGGAGGAGTAAGGCTACAGACAGGGCAGAGGCTTCCACCACTCCGAGGCTACATGGACGATGTCACTGTTGTGCTGCAGACAGCTCCCTGCACTAGAAGTTGCCTGAAGAGGCTGGACGAACTGGTGACGTGGGCACGGATGAAGGTGAAACCTTCCAAGTCACGAAGCCTCTCCTTACGAAAAAGGCACCAGAAACGACAATACTACCTTTGTCGCAGGAGGCGAGGAAATCCCCCTACTGGCCAGCCAGCCCATCTAAAGCCTGGGGAGGCAGCACAATGCAGACCTGTCAGACAAGCAAGCAGGCAAGGCAGCATGGAAACAGCTCTCAGAAGGCCTGGCGAGCATCAACAACAGCCAGCTCCCCGGAAAGTACAAAGTGTGGTGCTACAACTTCACACTGTACCAAAGGGTTATGTGGCCACTGAAGATGTGCGAGATTCCATCCTCGACAGTCAACAGTATGGACAGGCTAGCCAACTCGTACATCCGGAAATGGCTGGGCCTACCGCGATGCTTCTCTGACACGGGCTTGTTCGGGGCAAACTCGCTGCATTTGCCGTCCCATTCCATCACTCTGGGCTACAAGCAGGAGAAGGCCACATTAGTCCTGGAACTAAAAGGATCCTCGGACCCAACAGTGAGGAATGCAAATGTCCCCGTCCGAACAGGCCGGAAGTGGCAGGCAGGCCCAGAGGTTGCGTAGGCCATCGGCAGGCTCAGACACCAGGAGATCGTCAGCAGGGTTCAAGTAGGGAGAGCAGGGCTGGGCTGGGGAGAGTCTCCCCAGCGAACGAAGAGAGAACGAAAGGCCATGGTGGTGGAGGAGGTGTCCAGGGTGAACCAAGAGCAGTATACCATCAAGGCTGTGTCACAAGGTCGTGTGATAGGCGGCACGAGGGATGCTGAGCGGTGTGCTGTGGTCCGAACCGATCTCAGGGGAGTGGCGGATGTGGAAATGCTCTCAGCGGTCTGACAAAAAGCTAACCAGCTGTCCCTGAACCGCACGCATCGTTACACATAATAACAAGCCACAACATGAACATGCTACATTCAAATCTGAACCATTTCAAGCGTTTTTTTATCCCACTGAACTTCATTGCAGCCGTTTGTCTTCACAGAGCCAGTTCATGAAGTCAAGTGACTGCTCCACCACCACCACATTCCCCTCTGAGTCCTGCGTAGGAACCCAACGTACCTGACTTTTGTGATCTGTGAGTTGCATGATAGAAACGCCTTGGCTATCGACTGCTTGAGGGTAGCGGAGGTGTGTTTGGCCCTGAAGTCGTCCTCCATGGTTTGAACCACGTAGTCCAGCAGCATGCGGACCACCTCACAGGGGGCTGCTTTGTCGGGGACCTCCTGACGGATGTGCAGATGTGCATATTAAGTACAGGCACGGATCATGCAGTGCGTGTGCCACATGTGTGGATGTGCGACGAGCCACCCAACCTGGTTGTCCATGACCGAGGACAACAGGTCCCAGTCCCACGGAATGGTGGTCCTGTCCGCCCTGTGGTGTCTGGAAGGAGGAAGTAGAAAGAAAAGGTCAAAAAATCTAAAAAGGGGAAGTGGGCATGAAAACTGCGAAACATCAAACTGAATTCTGATTCACGGCATCCACGACGGCAACCAGAGTCGATTTAGGACACAGGTCGATCGCTGCACAACTCAAGGTAGCCGTCGCTAACGTAGCAAAAGAGGCATAACTGAAACTGTCTTTCGGTTAGGAAGAACTTCAGAAGGCTGAAGCCCACTTGATAGTTTCACACTGTACACTCTGGACTCTCTCCTCCCTACTGCTAACTCCTTATAGGATATCCCAGAGTAATGCATGTCCTTCTCAGAACTCAGAAAGATGTTTATTGCCAAGTAGGTTTGCACCCACGAGGAATCTGTCTTGGTGGTCTGTGCACAACAGTAAACAATCAACAAACAATAACAATAGACAGTAACAAAAAACAATCAACCAGATCGACATGATGGCGGGCCTAGTATTGTAAATACAAAGTCGTAAATAGTAAAGTTGAGGTAGCTGGTGTTTTAAAGTGTTTTCTCAATAAACTCTCTCACAGTCTCAAATGGGAACAAAGTCCCTAATAATCAAATAATGACATTCATCATTGTGTGTCTTCAGAGAGTGGGCCTTATATTGACCTAGCGGTCAGAATTACCACATTCAGTTTGCCCACCTGGCTAGCGTTCAGAACCCAGGCGGAATCCGGGCGGAACCCAGGCTGAACCCAGGCTGAACCCAGGCTGAACCCAGGCTGAACCCAGGCTGAACCCCATCGACCCCATCCCCCTCACCTCTGTGTCCTCATCAGCAGGTCGAAGGAGCGCACCCGGAGGTGGCGCGGGCTGCGGGGCCCCAGCAGGATGCCCCGCAGCAGGTGGGCCGTGATGTCCTTGGGGGGGAAGAAGCCCGGCTGCAGCAGGTCCGACAGCAGCTGCACGGTGCCGTCCGGCAGGCCCTCCTCGATGGTGCTGTACACCAGCCTCAGGCTCTGCCGGCGCAGCACCTGGGCCGCGCCGAAGGCCCCGTCGTCCTCCTCACCTATGACCTGCAGGGGGGTGGGGTGGGGGTGGGGGGGGGCAGCGTGTGCACAAAGAGGAGAGCAAACATAGATGTTGTTACTGCAGTGTGTCAACCCTAGCATTCACTTTTATTGTTGAGTAATCGTTTATAACATTTGACAATCCTAAAGAGAAAACGTGGGCTTGTATCAAATTGTATGAACAGCGTAAAAAACAAATGACAAAATCAAAACGACCAAAGTATGACTCTTTTTTGTTTTGTATAAACAGAGCCATCTGTACGTATGTATGGCGATAACGAATCACAGCCCAAAGTGGCAGCGCCGCATGACAGCAGAAGAAGACGAAGAAGAAGACGAAGAAGACGAGAGCGTTGTCCAACCTGATCCGGCGCCATCTGGGCCATGAGCTTCTGCAGGCGGACCGGGCACACGTAGCGCCGGTCACCCGGCGACGCCCCCCTCAGACACCGGTCTTCATACCCGTCGTCCGCCTCGCCGCCGCCGCCGTCGTGCCAGTGGACCAGCACCGGGCCGTCCACGTCGTCCTCCGGGGCGTAGTAGGACTCCGTCATGGCCTCCTGCAGGCACCAGGCCCGGCCGCCACCGTTGGCCGCCGCCGCCACCGCCGTCGCCGAGTCCCCGGGAATGTCGCCGCACAGGTTGCTCGCCGAGCGACTGCTCATGTCTGCCCGGGGGCCGCACGCCTCCCCCCCCTCCGCGGCGCGCTCCTCGGGCGCGGCGTTGGGCGACTCGTCCACGCGGCTCGTGATGCCAGGGAAGGGTCCTGAGGACAACGGAGACTTTAGGTACGGTGAGACTGTACTCTGACGGGGTCGTCTTAGGGGGCTCGGGTCACGCCCATCGGTACCTGTCTGCCCGCCGTGCGCGGGTTGTGTGGCGTCCGGCGGGTTTGACGCGGGCGGTTGGGTGACCGAGGCGTCGTGGTGGTGGAAGCCACATGCTTCCACGGCGCGTGAAGCGTGCGGCGGCGAGAGCGATGAGACGGGACTCCACGCTTCCAGCGGGTCCTCCTGTGCGCTGTCAGCGGCGGCTCCTGCACCCGGGTGACAGGGGCTTTGTTCAGGGGGACAGATGCGCTCATCTGGTGGCGTCGACTGTATGTTCCCTTCTTGATAGATGTCCCGTTTGAATAAATATTTTTGAACCAAGATCCTTAATTGTGGGTCATTTGAAAAAATAGTGTTCCGTTTACGCCGTTTGGCTCCTGGCTGGGTCTTTTCTGGCTGGTGCGTTGTTGACTCGTCCGTTGCGGGGCATGAACGCTTTGCCGCCACCGTTTCCTGAGCGCCTACGTTACTCCCATTTGGTGTGGCGGCGTCGGCTGCGCGGCCCGTCTGACTGCCGTCGCTGCCATTGACACAGTCCGGGGCTTCAATGGCATTACGGGCTTTGCGTCTGTGGTAGCTCCTCAAAAAGCGAGCAGACCACCTGCGTTCTGACAGGTCGATCCGGAGCTGCACATGACACAAGGGATAACCATGAGAGGTTACAAAGCAGTAATAGGCAGTTCATGTGACATGTCCCACCAAACACTAGGACCCCCCCCACACACACACACACACACCCCATTCACAGCCCGCTGGTTTAACCAATTATCCACAACAGTACACATTTGGCCCCGTTAGCCACATGAAACAGTTGTTTGTTTTCAAGGGCCGTCCTGTGCAGGAATCTTGCTACGACACGAGTAGCGTGCATGAGCGACCCCGCGGCGGCTCCAACCACGTCTCCTCGTGATGTTCCCCTGCGGGTTAGTCAACAAAGACCCAACACAAACCCACACCAATCACCTCATAACCAACTGCCCCACCACCGCTCCCACACGTCCAGGACTGCGGCGGCCATTGCGGTGGGACGTGACGGCGCGGCGAGCTGACCTCACCAGAACGAAGTTACGTCCCACCACCATACGTTACTCGAACGGGTGCAGAAGAACCGTCCCGATCGTTCCGTCTTCGACCCCCCGAATGCGCCTAAAAGGCGGCTGTTACTTACCGGCGTGGCGGCAGAAGCGCCCATTTGTTCATTGTTAAAGGGAAGAGCATCGTCGTCCAATAACGCGCATACGAGGTCCTCGTCGGAGTCGCTTTCATCGCTCCCAGAGCTGAGGGTGATAATGTCCATCACCCATTTAACTCGACTTACTGGCCAGCTACAGCAATTAGCATTGTTTTGCGGTCGTATGGTCACGCGTACCGTCTCGAACTACTCCCCCGTTACGTGCCATCTATAATGTTAACGTTTTCCCTCCGCGGTGTCCCTTCTTGCAGCGTAGGTAGCAGTTAGCAAGCAGCGGAGATCCATGTTGTTCTGGCTGAGCGGCGGTACGGGAGCCGCGTTACGCCAAGAAGTACGAATCGCGTTGTGCAATATTACCGTATTCGCTTGAGTCTATGATGACGATCTGTTTCTAAGGCAATACCTAGTTAATTAAGAGTTTACAGCGAACCTACGTTTAAAAGCCTCCAATGTATTGAATGTCTATCTTAAGTTTCACAAACACGCACTGTGTTTTTAAAACGGTACCACTAGAGAGCGCACACGTCCCCCTTAGTTTCTAAATGGTCTAAATAAACAATATGTGATCAGTGGGAATGAAGGGTAGATAGAGGTGTGACAATTACCGGGTTTACCATGGTATTACGCCTCACATCTGCTAAATTTCATTATTCAGTCTTGACTCTGGTGACACTGAAGAAACTCAATAATTACACACACGACCATATGAGTATAGTCTACATATTATTGTGTGCATGGCTATGTGTTGTACATGCATATTTTCAAAATGCAAAGGCACTTGTTTTTGCAAGGACTGAATGACTATTCACATGATGCATCTCTTTATATGTTACTAACAACATATCAACATATTATTAATGTATATTAACAACATATACATCAACACAGCTTATTGTATGTGTTCCTGTGGCATGTTTAGTATTTCATTCCTAAATACACACACACACACACACACACACACACACACACACACACAGTTGCAGCTATTTTTAAAGAGGAAAAGCAACAGGAAACTGTCACAAGGACTCCATGCAGCTGATAAGCAGCCCCATGACTTTAACTCAGTGTGAGGAATATGATGATGGACTCCAAGCTGTTTACCACCGATTGAAGTCGCACACGTGCTCATGCCACGATAAGGGTATGTCTATGACACATCACCGTTAAATATAAGCAAATATTCTATCGGGGAATTAAGCACGGCCTGCGTTTCTTCCTCTTCAATGTGCCTCATCATCTCACCCCAAAAGAATCATCCGAAGACAGTCTCCCTTTCAGCAGGACCACAGAAATGAAATGAAATGATGACACAAGTGGAAGAACTGGAGCATGGGCAAATTATTTTCCTCTGAAATGTTTACCGCGTCCCATTTGCGGAAAAATGCTGATTATTGTATTACTGTACTATGCTATACTATCAGTGCAGCCAATCATGAGTCATGCTGTTCAGACATGAACGAGGTGTGATTAGCTAACAGGGGTACGCACAGGAAGGAGAAAACACTCCCAATCTGAATGGAAACACGCATCTCGGATCATACCGGGTTGTGTGGTGTGTTCATTACCGAGGCCTTTGTGCAGGAAACGAACACGTCACGCACAAAGCATGAACGCATTAACCAGAGACACTGACATGGTGGTGGGGATCCTCATTATATTCCCTCATGTAAAAAAGTGCAATGGAAGGCATCCTCAACCCACCTTCCCCAGTGACATGATGTTTTCATCACCCGAACCACCTGGAGAGCCAGTGGCTGTCATTTCACTGGAGATGAAAGGTGGAGGAGTGGAGATCCAGGAACGTCTTCACAACGGCCTTCTCAGACCCATGCATGCTGCACAGCAGTTTGTGAGCAGGACATTTTTTTTTACGTGCCGAAATAACACAATATGATAATCACATAATAGAAATAATAACAGTATGCATCATTGCGTTTAACAAGAACTAATATGTGTTATTATGTGCACACCCTCTGTTACTAATAATATATGACAAAGGTTTTCCTGTTTGGATCTGTTGTGTCTTAGCAGGATGTTTGCCAGCTGTAGTAAATAAACACAATCAAAGAGACAATCTCAGATCCAAATTTAGCTTAGTTAATTTCTCCCAAAACCCTAAACAGTTGTACACACCAACTAAACAACACCGAGCTAATCCAAACGAGAACCAATGGGCTGCATTATTGTTGCGCTGTACTATGTCCAGAACCGTAACAGCATGTCCATAAAGACCCCCTCCGAAACGGTACAGACAACACAATTGTAGAACCGATCATTTCCAGACAATGAAACATGTCGTAATCTCATTGCCCTTTTTCGCTCAGCCAACAGGGCGACCGGGAGTCCAGGGGGAGCCAGCGCACGTAGGCCAGGTCCATTTAAAAAACACATTCACTGACAGGACGGCCAAGCAGAGACACCACAATCTCCGCTTGTTACACTGGAACCGGTGAAGAGTGTGGCTGAACTGGCCCTCGTAGCGTCGCCGTCAACACCACGGTCTGAATGTGAACGTGCTGGACCCCGCTAACGGCCTCACCAGGCTTTACCCAGGCTATACATTTATATGTATGTGTCTCATTCAGATGCATTTATGTATTTATGCCGTGGGAAGGTAAGCTAATGGCATTTACCTGACCCCCCCCCCCCGTGTGGACGGGGGTGAGTTACACCCAACGCACGGCCACAGAGCCCCGGAGGTCAGGCTTACACGCAGCAGCAGCCGACGGAATAAATCCTGTTTGATTAAAGTGGCGAGGCAGGTCTACGTAGCGAGCGGAACACCGCACAAACACCGGGATTCTGGTTACTGCAGGCCGTCAGATAGTCTGGTGATTGACTTGCGATTAATTGTGCGTGTGTGTGTGTGTGTGTGTGTGTGTGTGTGTGTGTGTGTGTGTGTGTGTGTGTTGTAACTCCCCAGCTGCTCATGGGCAAAGCTGGGGTATATGGTTGCGATATTAAAAAGAGTCATCTTGACAATAATCGATGCAATAAATAGTATTGCCGCAGTTCTGCGTCTGAGTGAAAACCGCAACACTGACTTCACGCGCCGAGCATACTTTGTGAGCTTTCATTGGAAAATCCCAAATTGTTGCAAACGTGTGTGGCCATGTATGGTGCTTTTTCAGACTGAACCTGGCATATCTTTTCCCCCTTGGGATTCTCTGGATTGGCACCGTCTGAAAAGTAATGAATTTGTCAAAAAAACACAGAAATAGCAGAAGGCAACACTGTGCTTGTGACTGTCCCCTATCATTGTGTCTTCCCTTGTGACTGTCTCCTATCATTGTGTCTTCCTCTCAAAGTTTCTCCAGTGGATGAGCAAAGCTGAGGGTGCTGAGAGAACAGGGTAGTGAGAGAGCAAGAGAGAGAGACAGAGACAGAGAGAGAAAGAGAGCATGAGAGAGAGAGAGAGAGCAAGAGAGAGAGAGCGAGAGAGAGTGCAAGAGAGAGAGAGCGAGAGAGAGAGAGAGCCGGACCCCTCACAGCAGAAGGAGCAGCCGTGCTGTGACTCCACAATGGGAGTGGAAAACCAGCGTGGCTGAGAAGGGATAGAGAGAGCTGACCAGAAACACAGGCCACACACAAAGACTGTTGTGTCTTGATAAAGCTCTCCCCTATTCCACCTTGACGACCCCCCCCCCCCGCCGGCTGTGAGGATGGGCCCTGCCACCCGACCCCCGTCCGCTCCCCCATCTCAGGGGCCGGTCGCCTGCCTCCTCTCTGCGCCTGGTTCTCTGGGGCAGCGCAGTGTCACGGAGCGGCTCCGCCTGATTGGCAGGGCATGCCCACGCCAGAGACGAGCTAAATCTGGCGTCGCTGGTGGACAGGCATCCCCCCCCCACCGCCCCCACCACCCCTTGGTGATTTAGTCCACAATCTGGGCTCCTGAAGTCTGACGGGCACCGGCCCGCAAAGACCTGGCGCGTCTCACGGCCTCGTCAGCAGCCGGTCGTCAAGACAGCGAGACACAGCGCCACCGCCTGGTGGGGGGGCGGGGGAAGTCCTCTGCACGCACCCTCCCTGTGACTCAGCGGCCGGCAGCAGTGTGCACAGTGGCGTTATCTCGGTTCTTTAGAATTACATTATGGAAATCTGTGTCGCAATGTGTATGCAAATAAAGAATGACTGAGGGGGGGGTTGAAAGAAGTATGTCTTCCGACTCCTCCTGCCGAGTGCGGAGTTTCACTCGGTATTAAAGTTACATTTTATACAGGCTGAGACACCAGGCTCAGCGTACCGCGTCTTCCAATGAGCATGAATAAACGATCATGTGTTTTCTTTATTTCATTGTTGGGGAGCGAGCGAAACGACTCACCCCTCACAACAAACACGATGCTCCAGAGTAAACACGGCGTGCCGGTTCACGGGTGCACAGCAATATTTTCCTTTCTCGTCTCCCCTTTCGACTCCTCTAAATGAAGTGAGCCGCAGAGCGGGGCTGTGGAGGTGCTCCGGAGTCAACACGCTCCTCCTGCCCGCCGATGATAAAAGACTAGTTTGGTTTCGTGGTCGTAAAATAAAAACACACACACACAATAAAAAGACCAATCTCTCGCTGGGGCTGACGCCATCGCCAGCCTGATGACCACTTGGCCCCCGGCCGGCGAGATCGCCGCAGACGGACCGCCGGAACATTAGGGGGTCGTGGTATCGACGCCTGGGCGAGGCGCGGCGGCTGCCTGAGTGTGCGGCGAATGGAAGCCGCTTACGGCGTTTGAAGGGTGCTCAAGACGGCGTTCACGGCGTGCACTCAGCCGGGGATGCTGGAGGGGGCTTTGTCAGGGCTTTGGCCTCAATGCAGCGTCTGCATTTCTGTTAATGTGGGCGGTACATATAAATAAATAAAAATACAATGATATATATGTCAATACATAGACATACACATATACACACACACACACACACACATATATATATATGTATATATATATATATAT
>JAOPUH010114243.1:0-10261 GCA_027123175.1 Urophycis cirrata | reverse complement strand
TGTGTGTGTGTGTGTGTGTGTGTGTGTGTGTGTGTGTGTGTGTGTGTGTGTGTGTGTGTGTGTGTGTGTGTGTGATTAACCTGTGTACACACTATCCAAAAGTACTGTGTGCTTCCTTAAAGTCCACACCGTAGCAACAGCGAGGCTTCATTGATTGGTCACGCTTGGCTAGGTGGCCAGAAGAGTCAATAGACTCCCGCCCATCAGCTTCAAGACAAGGAAGGAAAACGATGGACTGAAATTACCCCAGTTTGCACTGGATGTGAAGTAACATCACTCCTGCTGCTTAATGCACACCTTTGTAACCCTGAGGAACACCGATGGAAGAACATGATTTCTGTGTGTACATCATTTTAACTTGTATTTGTATTAATTTATTCACCTTTTCTGTTTTTTCTGTTATTTCCTTCGTACCCCCCTTTCTGCTCTCTCTCTATGGGTGTGTCATTTCTCTATTCCTCTCTTATCTTCCTATCCCTGTCTTTCTCTCTCTCTCTGACTCATTTCTGTCTGGGTCCCCCCCCCCCTCAGGTGTTGTAATCGGGGACATTGGACCAAAGTTTGGCTTTGATGCCATCGACAACGGTTACCTGAAACTGGAGCATGTGAGAATCCCACGAGAGAACATGCTGATGAAATACGCACAGGTGAGACCGTGTTTTACACTGAGCTTTGATGAGGCCAGCCTGTGTTTTACACTGAGCTTTGATGAGGCCAGCCTGTGTTTTACACTGAGCCTTGATGAGGCGAGCCTGTTTTTTTACACTGAGCCTTGATGAGGCGAGCCTGTGTTTTACACTGAGCTTTGATGAGGCCAGCCTGTTTTTTACACTGAGCCTTGATGATCAACGGCCCATGTGAGGTCACTGAGGTCAGTAGACAGTAAGCTCATTTGGTTTTGACGTTTCATTTGACAGTTTGCTAACTAACAAGGCACAGGTAGACTCGATAACACAGTGTTCCAGTCTGTGGGTCACGCCCACCCACATCTCCACCTCAGTTCATTATGTAGTTTGAGAAGTGAAAAGCAGGGTTGTGATGGTGCATGACGTTCTTGATGCAAACAAGCCATTCAGTCATCAAGATGAAGCCACCAACTACTTCTGAGCCTGCTCCTGCCTTCTTTGATTGACAGCTCGGGGCTCACCAGGCGCGTTATTATGAAACATAGCCTTATGAAATGGACCCTTTGGAATTAAGTATCATGACATTTTAATGTGGTGAGGTGAAAGGTGTTGTAAAAGGTTCTAGGATCTAGAAACAGGAAGTCCTTCATGGTGTATCAGAATCCTGGTGTGTCCTTGACCACCAAGCTGTCACACATGAAGCCGACCCCCACCCCCCCCCCTGAAGAACCCCCCGCTCTCCTGGCCCCCCCTCAGGTGACGCCAGACGGCACCTACGTGAAGCCCCTGAGCTCCAAGCTGACCTATGGCACCATGGTGTTCATCCGGTCCATGATTGTGGGCAACGCCGGCCTGGTCCTCTCCCAGTGCTGCACCATCGCCATCCGCTACAGCGCCGTGCGCCACCAGTCAGAGATCCGGGCCGGGTGGGTCCACCAGCGCACCACGCACGCACGCACGCACGCACACACGCACACACACAACTAGGTATGAACTCTGGTCACGGCTTTCACTTGCCAGTTATTTAAGTCATCTTTCGAAAATCTTTATTATTTTATTGGAATCATGATCACTATCAAGTATTACTTTGGTGCCATTTCAATAAAAAACTTTTTTTCGGCTATTTTCATGTTGAATTTCATGGTGAAATGTGTGCTTTTTTATTTGAACGTCCTGACAGGTAAACCTTAACCATCCTTCTGTTTGCCCCAGGGAGCCCGAGCCCCAGATCCTGGACTACCAGACCCAGCAGCTCAAGCTGTTTCCTCTGCTGGCCACAGCCTACGCCTTCCTGTTCGCAGGCCAGTACATGATCGACACCTACAACCGCATCTCCGGAGACATCAACCAGGGGGACCTCACCGAGATGCCCGAGGTAGTGGCGGGGTGACCGACCAGTCCCCTAAGCACGACCCACCAGACTAGAATAAGTGTCTCTGATTGGCCCCGTCATGTCTTTCCTGTGGTCGCGTTGACCGACGCCACGGTAGCCACTGGGCTCCAGGGGAGCGGCAGCCCTCTGGTTTCCCTGTGGTTCTATCATCTATGAGTGCGCTCTCCACAATCATAGATGGCTGGGGTTTCTTCCTTCCTTCTCCTCTCATTCACGTCGACATGTCCTAACCAACCATGGCCATCAAACGCACCGCACATTTTAAACCAGTAGGGGGCGTTCAGGCGATATACACACACACACACACACACACACACACACACACACACACACACACACACACACACACACATAGAGTGCGGATCGGGATGGAATTTTCTGTCCGAGCCCGGCCCGCGTCCGACAGACCAGTAACCGAACCTGACCCGAGCCCGAGAGGCATCAAGCTTTTTATGTCCGAACCCGACACAGTTAAAGTCTCTTTTTTTTCATACTAATGACACATTTACGTTTGTGTTTATGAAAGTCCGCTGCAAGGCATTTGGAAATGTCAACAAACAGATGAGCGCAACATGCGCGGGTTAACGCGCGGCTAAATAAAAAAATTAAAATCGCACAGATGTGACCGAGCCCGACCCGAACCCGAGCATAACTTCTAAATATTTCTACCTCTCACCCTCTCACCTGCTCACCCACTCCTCCCTGTGCGGGCGCCAGCTCCACGCGCTGTCCGCCGGCCTCAAGGCCTTCACCTCGTGGACGGCCAACACCGGCATCGAGGTGTGCCGCATGTCGTGCGGTGGCCACGGCTACTCCCGCTGCAGCGGCCTGCCGGACCTCTACGTCGACTTCACCCCCAACTGCACCTTCGAGGGCGAGAACACTGTGATGATGCTGCAAACCGCCAGGTGGGGGCTCCGTCCCACCCGACACCACCCCTACCCCCTGAGTCCCTCAATTTGTGACGTCAATGATGTGCCCTTCACCTTACTTCAATGGAATGAAAGCATATCGTCTTAGGTTATTGTGGGCTGTGTCTCACACGCACGTACGCACACATGCACGCACACACACACACACACACACACACACACACACACACCCTCAAATCAGAGGATATTCCCATGTATTGTCATGGTTGCCAATGTTACCAGAGATTGCAGTGTGATACGTTATTTATATGAACCATTCATTTACCATTGTGGGCAATAATATACATTGGTTTTAAATCTCATCTTAGATCCAGAAGAAGGAAGAAAATCAACCCCCCCCCACCCCCCCATTCCGCCAGATTTTAGCTGGTCTGGCATCACGTTTAGATGCTTATCTGAAGTCTGATGTGTGAGACCATCAAGCTATTTGTGTATTGCTGAGTGCTCCTGATTGGTTGTTTCGTTGTGCAGGTACCTGATGAAAAGCTACCGGCAGATGCAGGCCGGACGGCAGCTGTCTGGTGCCGTGTCCTACCTGAACAGAGTGCCCCATGGCATGGTGCAGCCCCAGGCTGTCTCCTCCCAGCTGGACCTCCTGCACCTCAACACCCTGGTGGACCTCTACGAGCTCCGCGCTGCCAGGTAGGACAGCAAAGCTCTTCTTTTGACAGCGCCCATGTTCCCTCGCTACCTCGTCAGCAAACTACGTCTATTATTTTTTTGATTGAGAGAACCCTGGTGGCAGTACCTACATATTTTTATTATTGTTATTATTATTATTATATGTAGGTGCCTACGTATCTCACTGAAGTAAGATGTTGTAAGTTCCATTGTTCCCTGTCAAGGGTTATGCTTCCGCGTTGACGCAACGCTAGGGGGCTTACGCACCCATTACGTCGTTGCGGACCCCCCTTGCGTCCACCGCAAGGGCCTGACGTGCACCTCCCAAAAATCCTAAACGTGCGTCGAGGCGACGCAACACCAACGCAGCGGCATTGGCTGTGATTGGTCCGCTAACTACATTCACCGGAGATCGCTTTTCCGTTTTCCCCTCGTAAACACCGCCACGGTGTGATAAATGCTTTGACTGATTGGCAACAACATATATAACTTTTGCCTTCATTTCTGTAAACTTTTTTTTTACTCGCTAGTAATCTGTATGTAATGACCAGAATGGTCCTTCTGGTTGCCCTCTACCGGTGTGGCATTGAATTGCATTTCGACACGTAAACCCCACGCAAAACCATCACGGGCTCATGACTGCGTCCAAGCAACTGCGTGGCCATTGCGTGATCACTATGCGGAACCACAACCGGCGCTTTAGTGTTTGTTCTTTAAACCCCCACTAGAGGGCACTAACACTCTTGGTTGGCTGGCCCAATCTTTCACAGTACACTTGTAGCACTTTCCAAGCCCCTTTCACACCTGCAGCGTATCCCAGACAGGTTCTGAAACATTTCCTGCGTGGGCTTGTATGTTCCGGTACCGGCGCTGACGGTATTCTGTGACAGCAGTAACGCTGCTGTGCGTAAAGACGATCACTGAGCTCCACTGACGACGTATTCTAATCTGTGATCGTTTTTTTGCCGGATCCCTTTAATTATTGTAGTGTTGACATGAGACACGGTGAAGGCATTCATCACCTAATAACAACAATGGCACCAGTGTATGAACTGAAGTTACTTTTGCAGAACTTGGATCTGGAGGTTGCATACTGTGTTGCCGCAGAGCGTCAACTAAGCAGTGCCGTTGAAATTGACCACACTCACTGTTGTCAACAGCCTAATCAGATTGGGTGTTACTCAATTTGGGAGTTTCCATAGTTACCACAGCCCGCTGCAGGCTCCTTCCTTCCCTCCCACCGCCACGGCCATTTTTTTGTGTTCTTTTATTGGAAAAGGTTAAGGTTGGTGCTTAAGGTTATAGCAGAGTGCCAAAGATGGCGGGTGGCAGGTGTTATGTTCCTCTAACTGTTCATTCACTGCCTCGGTCACTCCTAATGCTCACCCGACTGTGTGTGTGTGTCTGTGTCTGTGTCTGTGTGTAGTCTGGTTGAGCTCGCAGCTCAGAGCATTCAGCAGGAGTTTGAGCGTGGGAAGAGCCAGGAGGACTCGTGGAACAGCAGCACCATTGACCTGGTCAGAGCGTCGGACGTAAGTTCACGGCTGCTCTGCGGGGAAGGGGTCTCCCTGCAGCATCCCTCAGAGGTCGGGGAAGTCCGTGCTGTTTGTTGAGCAGATGCGCTTGTCCTGAGCAGGCAATTGTACTGCGATTACTGGAGAAACTACCAGTGTACCTGACAAGTTCCTCATAACCTCATGGTGATTTGATTCTAACTGGGTTAATAATTGTTGCATTGGTATCTACTGTTGTGTGCATGGCCAAAATGTTATAAAAAAAAATATATAAGTAAATCTAATATCTACTGAAAGTTGGGAATTTAGTTTAAATGATTGAGGTACTTTTTGTTGTCTCTCTGTCCCCGACCTGTGGCACGATCGAAAAACATCAGTGAGTTACTCCCCCCCCACCTTACCAACCTCGTGCAAAACTAGGAAGTTAAATTGCAAAGAAGAAATGGAGGAGAGACTCTTGCGATATCTTTTGGGCTGTTTAGCGACAGAATAGCAGATGAAGAATAATGGCGGAATTAATGATTGACCTTTGGCACACATTTATTTATGACTCATTTATGATTTATTGTTGATTCTGAATCTGCAGTTAACTCAAATCAAATATTAGCATACATGGAGATAAACGTGAAATATGATTCCTATTGCTGTTCTAATGCTAGCTTTGCTACTTTGCTCCGTCCTGGTGAAACTGCTTGTCACCAGTTTTAGACGACCCATATTGTTGCCAGATATAATGCTGATTTCACATTTCCTTTAGTAGTAGCTGGGGACTACATAGTCAAATCTACAGTCGAGTGATTCTTCAAAGTATAATAAATTACAATTCTTCAGAATCTTGCTTTGTAACACAAAGTTACAAATAGCACACTTTCAAAGTTTTTTTTTTTTGTAATCTTATTTTATGAAGGCCTTCATTCATCACTCCTCTTATTACTCAAAATATGCCCAGTAACCTCATACTGGATTTGTTAATGGGTTTGTATGTTTGGGTTTGTCTGGATGAAACAAGAATGGACTGATAAGGCCGTTAAGAAACGCTCTTACTTCATTGATTATGGTCCAATTGTCCACATTTCAAATTCAGCCGTGTAGATGAAGAGGAAGGAATGTGTATCAACGAAGGCGTGTGTACACAGCAATGCTTGGCAGTTCTTCCCCTCCACCCCCAATGTGTTTTCCTGTGCTGTGGATGTCCAGGCCCACTGCCACTACATGGTCCTGAAGATGTTTAGAGACAAGGTGGACCAGATCGAGGACCCGGGTGTCCACTCGGTGCTGTGCACCCTGGCCCGCCTCTACGCCATCCACGGTATCGGAAACAACACGGGAGACTTCCTCCAGGTACGCCTCCTCACCCCTCTAGAGGCCGGCTCATGAGCCTGGTCAGACCGCACTGATATTCACGTTTGTGTTTCGTGATGAAGATCTCGGCTCAGGCCAGTCAGAGTGACCATTGTGCTCTCTTCGCTCTTATCTAATCTGAGAAGCCTTCTGTGTATGCTTCTGTTAATCTTTTAACACCATTATTCAGTCGATTTTGGATGAAAGGTTTTGATTGCTGCACTCTCCTTGGGCGGCAGCGTTGTGTGTGTGTGTGTGACTTTGGCAGACTGCAGAGCTCCTTGTTCGTCATGAACTGAAACTCCCTCCCACAAGTGCTGGTCGTAGTGTCGGAAAAAGCCTTTGAGCGACATTTAAACTGCTTTGTCCGGCAACCCAATGAGTTTCTCCGAGTGAAATCAAAGCAAGTTGAGACATTTCTCCGGGCGTCGTTGCAACTGGCTGACAAGCCTACAACTGTTCGGGTTCAGGCTGCAAATTTTAAGAGATGACCTCAGCTGGAATTTTGCAGGGTGAAGGAGCAGATCACGTGACTCAAACTATTGGGCACAAGACTACTACTGGTAATAAAGATGAGAGATGTCACCACAGTCTTATTGTCGACCTGATTGACTGCTTAGAATCACACCACACATGAGACCTGCAGCCTCTGAAGCCACGGTCTTAGGTCATCATTTGTTATCCACGGCTTGGTTACCACAGCTGGTTCCTCCCGGTAGAGGACCGAGAACAGCGTAGCTTTCTCAGCCTGTGCATAACTGCTGCGTGCAGAGGGCATCAGGCGATACTGTTACATCTGATGATGTGTTGGATTAAGCCGTTGTTGGCTGTGTGTTCTCCATACAGTCATGGTCCACCATCACCCTGTGGGGATAACGACCCGCCCCACTGTACACCCTTCCTAACGTGCGTTCCTCGGTCTCTCTCTCTCTCTCTCTCTCTCTCTCTCTCTCTCTCTCTCTGCCAGGCTGGCGTCCTGAGCGGGGCTCAGGTCCTGTTGGTCTCCGGCCACCTCAAAGACCTGCTGGCCGAGGTGAGGCCCAGCGCCGTGCTGCTGGTGGACGCCTTCGACCACCACGACAAGATGCTGAACTCCGTCCTGGGCCGCTACGACGGCAACGTCTATGAGCACATGTTCGAGTGGGCCCGCAGCTCGCCCCTGAACCGCACCGAGGTGGGTGTCACCAATAACGGGGTGCCTGCCGCACCCCGTTTTTGTCCCCGGTTTTGCGGCACGGTGTCATTTGAAACGCGGAGGTGGGGTAAACGCTTGCTTTGGCGGAGAATGTCGGTCAACGGCTCGCCAACTGCAATTTTGGAACATGCGTGCATCACCATTGAACACAATTCATGGCTGATTTGCATGCTGACACAGACGATGTCCACGATGAACCCGGGGTCCAAAACGGCCAAATCCTTTAAACACGCGTTCCGTTCTTGAATGAGAGTAGGGTGGAAGCCGAGGCGACAAAAAGGATTATTCCATCACGCATAATTGTTCAAAGCTAAAATAAATGGATAAAGAATAACCTTTTTACAGTGATAGTATCATGATATTACTGTTCGTAAAAATAAGGACATAAAATGTTGCCTGTTGGCAATTCCATTGATTGCATTCATTGTTTAGCTAATGTGATGGGTACTAGGCCAAACACAACTAAGTATGTGACATAGAGGGATAGACATTTGCTGTTATATGCAGTGTGTTTGTTCATGTTCATGGTTGTTTAAACATTTTTCTACTCCTTTTCTGCCAGGTTCACGAGTCCTTTCATAAGCACCTGAAGCCGCTACAATCCAAGCTGTAAACCACATCCTTTAACCCTGCGTTGTGAGACGGCTACAGTGTATGGATCGAAAATGGCTTAACAATAACAATACTAATCTCACTTGAGATCATTAAGTGATAGTCCATTCAGTCTCTGTATCACCATTGTTGTTGGTAGACTTCAGACTGCTCTGTAGCATCCATTAGCCTCCTGAGGTTGCTATATGGTATATTCTAGCTACATAAAACAGCTTTTTTCATCGTGATTATACTACTGGGAGAATTGGCTGATCCTTACATGTATAATTAGAGGTGCACAAGGTTTTATTATAAGGGCTTGAGACACTAGCTGTTGATGGGCAGATTCTGTAGAATGTTAAATCAAGGGCTGAGGCTATGATGTATGAACTTTGGTACAGTTCACAACAGAGCCAGTGTTATTCTGTATTGTTGGCCGTTAAATTTAGTTTTGAAACTGGGGACCTGTTAAATGATGCGTCCCTGTTAATTGCTGTGTTTTAACCATGTGCCTGGGGAAATCGCCTTTTCCGAATGATTGCACATCTTGGGGATGGAAGTGTTCGAATAAGTTCTGATTCAAGACATTTTCTAATGTAGGTATGGCATGCGCCTTTGTACTGACACCTGTGTTTTTGTCATCTTTGTATTATGATATAACACAATTCTCAATGATGGATAATCATGTTTTAAATGAAGTTTACTTAATTATTATTAAATATTGGACAATGATTTCAAATTATTGTGTTTTAACATGCGTTATTTGTGGCAAACAGACTTTAGTTATTTGCTTATTTTTGTATATATTTGAAACTCATGCTTATTCAAGATGTCATTATGATTGCTACCATTTTGATCACAGAGCACATCCAGTGTTAACAAGATAAACATTTTAGATAGTAATTTCTGAAATAATTAACTCTCTGTCACTTCGGAGTTGGAAAGTGACATCATGCTGTCACCTGGGTCGGCCCAGGACCACTGTCATGGATTTTGTTGGCTCCTAGTATGAATGTCCCCCGGGAGTTACCGTAGGGAAAAGAGGGAGTTCCAGTGTTAAAGAGGTAGAGAATTAAAAGAAAATGAATAGCGAAAGAAATTAAAAGGGAGACGTTCAACTTGATGCAATGAGTGCATTCCTTATATTCTTATAATACAACGTTAGGCGAACTCAAGATATTAGGTTACACCACTATAAACTATGTTGCGATATGACTAAACGAAATTGATCTGTAGAACATTTCCATTTCCCGAGCGTTTCTTGAACGAACCATGGTGTGAGTGGCTCCGCCCCCTGCTCTTGGAAGATCGAGAGGCTCCTGGGAAGAGGATGCCTCCAGCGAGCGGTCTGCCGGATAATACGCCTGTTTAGAGGTGAGTGATAGGCGAATTAATTCATCTAAGTATGTACAAACTGTCCGTTTTACTTTCATTACGTACACCAATATAACACTTGGGCTTATTTACGTTTTAATAATTTCGAAAGCAAAATACTCAAACGGCGAAGGCTACTGTGCTGATGTTGACGCACCGAGCAGATCATGGCTTCAACCGACAGACCACAAAGACAAGCCCATGCGGAGCGAACATGTCTTCACAAATGACTATGTTTTGTATCTGACGAGGGAGCTCTAAACAGTAGCATGTTGGACCGGTCTCTCTAAATGGTTTCTATAAACTTTATTGTGTGTGCGCCTCCACACGGACCGTGACAGCAGCCCTCCCTGCTGAGCGGGACGCGTAGACCGGCCGCGCTTCATTCATCCCTTCATAAATCACCCCTTCATGTAGCGTGCATCATTCGTCCCTTCGTGAATCACCACTTCATGTAGCGTGTTTCATTCACCATGTCTTCCCGAAGTATAAAGAGTTAAGGTTAAGGTTGCCTTCCATTTGCGGTGTATTATTTAGTTGATTGCCATTTCTATTAACCGCGATTCTGCTGAAGAAAACGTGTGGTTTTGACCATTTGCAGGGCTCTCAAGTCTCACGCATTTGGCGTGAGACACACGCATTTCAACTCTTTCACACGCTCACACGCCACACAT
>JAOPUH010114219.1:0-10264 GCA_027123175.1 Urophycis cirrata | reverse complement strand
ATAAAAATAAAATAAAAAAATAAAAAAATTTTTATTATTTTAAATTTGTTAATTATTTTTTTTATTAGTTTTATTATGTGTATTTGTTGTTTTGTTACAATTTTTGTTATAAAAATAGAGCAAAGTAATGTGTGAAGGTGAGCCAAGAATATTAATGGAATCAATATCACTTTTGCAAAAGCTCCACGGGGACTTTATCCCTAGGACACAGACCAGAGGCTAGTGGACCCCAGGCTAGTGAACCACTGGCTTTGAAGCATGAGGCCGGGGGCATGACTCTCAGTCTCTCTTTGGTCTTTGTTGGAGATGGTTATAGTCAAGAACTTTGAGTTAATAAAAACAAATAGAGGCCCGTTGGATCTCCTGGTTTAATATTGAGTAAGACAAGCACACGTGAATCCCCCTGCCTCGTTTTGCTTACAAGAGGATAAATCAGAAAAAAAAGTAATCCCACAGGATTCCCTTGCAGAGGGCAAGAGACGACTCACTTTTATTCCCAGCAGGACTTTGTGGATCTCAGAATTCCATGCCCGCTCATGCCGTGCACACCTTTGGATCATTCCTGATTATCAGAGCTTCCTAACATCCTTGCAACCTAAGTCAAAATCCCCTTGATAAATCCCTCAGGCTCTACATGCTTACGAGGCTGTATGTCTCCTACTCATGGGGTGGTCTTACATAGGAAAGGATGTCTACAGTGCACTTCTCATTATCAATCAGCCCAACATTGACTTTGGTTCTTTTTTTTTCTTCTTCTGATTCAAGTCTATGTTATAGTTGATGGTTACAACAGGAGTCAAGCACTCCCAATTGCATTCATCATTCCAAGACTGTATTAAGTAAACTACAAATATTTTATATTTTCAGTTGAAAACAGTTCAACTTGGATCTCGTTGTAACATTTCTGCTTACTACTCATTTTACTCATTACTCATTTTTAACAAAAAAGTATAACGTTGTTTAACAGTTGCTAGTTCTGTCCAAAACAGAGTGGTACTTTTCTATGAGCTTGAGCATTGTGAGGTGGGTTATGGCAATGTCCCTCACAATCGCTCCTCTGGCACCCATTGTAAACGTTTCTTTCTAAAGCCTTGATGAATGTCACGACTGCTCAATTTTTTTCAACTCATCAGCGGAGGTTCTCCTGCCAAAACAGAGGGTTTACTTTCCATTTAAGGGATTTTTTTTGTCGCAATACTTTTCATTTACATTACATTTAGAGCATTTAGAAGACGCTTTTATCCAAAGCGACTTACAATAAATACACTTGTCAGAAGAAGGTGAAACATTCATTGCAGTTAACCATTAAGAGTGTGTGTATATATATATATATATATATAGTATATATAGAATATTGCTACTTTTCCCCACAATGGGTTAAGATACTTGTGCAAAGACACCATGCTGCGCATCTGGAATAGGCTTTACAGTCTACAGTCGAAGTTTAGACTGTTTGTTTACTTTCCATCCTTTTTTAATGCTGTAAAAAAATAGCTAGACTATATATCAGCTTCTGTCAGGACTCAGGCATCTACTTCTCCAATACGCTGAGATTTTGGTGTAAAGGTATGGCTGGAAGGTATGTTTGAAGAGTGGGGCTGATTTATTTGTTTGATTTGTAGAACTCCCATAGTCGTTCATTTCACAATCTCACAATCTCTGGCTATATATATATATGTGTGTGTGTGTGTGTGTGTGTGTGTGTGTGTGTGTGTGTGTTTCCCTTTGCTGCTGGAAAATGCTGAATAAAGCACAGCGATTTATTTTGAGTTACCACTCTTGCCTTCCAGGGCATAAACAAATCTTTGCAATACTTTTTTTTCTTTATTTCTGAAATCTACCACCCCGTGAAAGATCCTATATAATTCTTTACTTCCAGGGCAGTGAACTGTTGCCTACTTGCGTTGACATTCTGTGTACAATAATAGGATTAAAAAGACTCAGTTTACTGTGTTACAACAGTTCACAGATTCAAGTATCAGATCAGAGTATGGGAACTGTTCAATGCAGTTTTTTATTGCTGCGTTACACATATTTGAAAACATTTCAGCATGCAATAATATAAAATCTGGTCAATATCAAATCTCAACTCAATCACTGTACATCAAAGGGTTTTAACCATTTGCATTAAGCTTCAGCGATTTCATTCTCTCATGTTGGTTTTTATTTTGTCTCCTGCACACAGCAGATTATCATAAATGTGATTATACAATTTGTTACTGGAGTGTATTAACACAATTTACATTGGGTCTTGCAAACTGCCACAAAAAAAATCAAAATGTCTGTATTTGTAGGTATGTGTGTGCCTGGTTTTGTGATTTACTCTGTGTTTGTGTGATTGTGTATGTTCTTGTTTATGTAACTGGTGTGAAATCACAATGCTGAAAACAACCAACCAACAATGAAACAAGCATGTCATGTTGATCACCTCAGCTGTTCTTTTCAATACTCTGTGATGAGTCATGAGTCATGGCTGTCATCTAGTATATCTCAAGACACATCATTAGTAGTTGAACAACAACAGGTAACACATATATCACAAATACTTATTCTGTCTAAACTGTGAACTCCTCTGTGAAGTGCACTTACAAAGGTGTTTCAATTAGCAAATTAAATCAATTCTATGCACCGTCCTGTTACCGTGCTTCAGCCCACTCGCCTTGATACACCATTTGTTTAGTACTGTGAGTTGAGGAGAGGCAGGGGTCTTTGTTCACGGCAGGAGGCCCGTTTCCTCGCCATCTTATCAGAATGATGTTTAACAGCATGCTGAAAATCAAACAATCCAGTTGCCAAAAGCCCATGTCGATGGTGTATGTTTTTAGGAACTTTGGATTATGTTATGTTCCAGTGTAAATGGACATGTTAGCAAGTGTGCAACTCTAACCCTACTCTAACAATGACTTGTACGAAGAAACTTCAAACCGAGGTGTAAAAGCAACTTAATTGTAACTATAAACACAGAATGGAACTAAAGGTGCATTGAGAGTGGCTGTTGCCATTTTATTGGTTTTCATTTGTAAGTACCAAACTATTGCATATCTAAACCAATGACAACAAACAAAAACATTTAATAACTGTTTTTCATACTGAATTCAATACAAACACACACCCTGCCAGTCAGACTCATGTCATATCCTGCTGTATGTGTCTGAACGATGTGTAATATATGTACGCCCAGCTGGCTCTACTACCATTCAAAAGCCTTCATCCAGTCCGTGGCTCCGGCTGTTTTTTTAAATGGTTTTGTCATTGGTGTTCATAATTTTCTGTGTAACACAATACAATCAGTGGCAAAGTTAGTTGAAAATTAAATGCAATACATTTGCAATGATTACAAGAGCAGGCACAGCTCTATAAAACATAGTTGTTGATGGAAGCGTTGTTTTGGACCTCTTTGGATTACTTGTTTGTTTGTTAAAGACATTGTGCTGTCCTCGATATGTCTAACTTATACCCTGACAGCCAGCTAAACTCTTTCCCAAAACACCAAGGCTGTGTTCCGATATCCATACTTACCGTACTTAGTATACTTAGTACATTAATACATACTTAGTATACTGAGTATGTAGGGTAATCCGATTACGATCACGGCAAAAAGAAGTGTAGTCAAAGGACCTGGATGTTGCCCTCAAAACGGTTAGTACGCATAGTATGCATCGATGTACACTATCCATACTCAACGGCAGCCATCTTAGCTAGGTAGCGGAAGCGGTGGAGCCAGGCTGAGCCATGCTCAGTTAGAAAATTATGTCAGTGGTGTGTAATGGATTCACGTGTGTTTGCCGGGTGACGCGGCCACACAGCTGATAGTAATTTCCGGTAAGTGCACCATTTGGAACAACACTAACATCTGAAAATCTGCGTAGATAGTGAGTACGGATAGTGTACTACGTTTAAGTGTACTCATGAAGTATGGATATCAGAACATAGCCCAAGACTCTGAAGCTTAATTTCTCACTTCCACAGGTTTATTGGAGCACATGGGAAAAGGTGAAAGTGAAACATACAAAAAAGTCATACAAATCAGAATAAAGAGTATCTCACATTAATAAAGCTAATTTAAGGTCACGTATTTTGATTTGGATTTACTCAACGAACGAAACGCTGAACCTGCTAGAGGCTAGTTAGTGTTTTTCCTATGGGTCGTGCCAATGATCTTAAAGTGACCATGGCCTGAATAGAAAAACACAGGAAATGCATACTCCTGGGACACGTTAGAACTGTAATACAGACTAAATGTAAAGCATGTAGTTTTTATCTATAACATTAAACTTGTGCTTTAACTTAAACTACAGTCATTTTTACACATAACAAAACAAACATTGTTACCCCGCCTGTCTCATAAGAAAACGATGAGATGTGGTCAATCCCTTTTTATGCTTTTTTATTGTGAACCAAAATAACTTGTCCTTTCAGAATGCTTCCATTGACAACGGTACTTGCTCTTTTGTTTGCAATTGAGGTCCTGAGGACAACATTTTGTGTTCCTTGGATTCAGATCATTTCTTCAGTGAGGCCATGTCACCCAAGTGAGGTGACAAACACATTCACCAGAGCTCAGCCAAGACTTCACCCCATTTCCTTCAACCGAAATGCTTCCTATTTTTCTTAAAAAATAAATATATTTTTCACTGCCTTGGATGCAATCATTTCTTATTACACAAAAAGAAAAACAAACATAAGGGACTAATTGTGTGTATGATGACGCAATTTGATTCCTGCTATGGATAATCATCATCAAGGCCACTAGCCCTTCCACACACAGACAAAAACAGATATAAGCCCACACTCACACATACCCTGTATGGATTCCTGATTGGCGATTAATCAGCCCTTGCTGCTGGTCTAACAAACATTGATTGCTCATTACAACAACACCCCCACCACACAAACACACACACACACACACTCACACCCCCAACTCCACATCTCCTTATTCGCTCTGTCAAGTCTCAGCTACAAAGCAACGATGGCTGCTCTCTACCGGCACAATGTTAATATTTGATGGGATGTGGTACGTTGTACAAATATAACAGACGCTTAACTTGTCTCCACTCCAGGGTGGTGGCAAGGGATAACAGTGAGCGCGAGACAGAGAGATAGAGATGAAGAGAGAGAGTGTGAGAGTGAGAGAGAACGTGTGTGTGTGTGTGTTGATGAGAGAGAGAGTGTGTGTGTGTGTGTGTGTGTGTGTGTTAATGAGTGAGAGAGAGAGAGTGTGTGTGTGTGTGTATGTATGTATGTGAGAGAGTTGAGGGTGGACTTTTGAGTGTGTGAATGTGTGTGAGGGTCACAGATAGAGAACCTAATCATCTCTTGTCATTCCAATGCCCATGGCCCTATTCATAGCAGTGTTTATCCCCTTGTCTGGAAATATGATATTTGCCATTTGAAAATATGATAATAAATACAATTAAATGTTTAAAATATGTTACACGTCATGATTTGATTTAAACTTTGCTTACATATCACGGTAAATCAACATAAGAATTGGATAAAATAAAAGCAATAAAAGTTATTCATCGGAGTTGGTGTTTATTAATTAGTTATTGAAGAATATCGACTTGCATATGTGTCCTTCCCCTGGACAGCATCATATCTCACACCCTGAATGTTGCACCATTAAGATTCATCGCTCTACCAGTGAAGAATATATAAAACCACTTGGTGTACTGCCCCTTACCCTCTGCGGAATATGACTGCCTAACCGCAAAGAGAGAATGTTTGACACCCTGGGGTGTATCATTCGATCCAGTTCAGGTTCTTCCAGCGTCTGTGTTTCAAAGCCTTGCTCCACAGGGACTTGTATTCAAAACAAAGTCTTCAAATTCAGGGAGGGGTAATGGATGATATTTTTCAACAAAACACAAAAAGAAAAATCAATTTGCAGCAACAGGCTGCCCTGCCAAAGAATTTGTATGTCTGCAATCCACGATAAGCCTAAGAAAGGCTCAGGGGTAGAAGGTTAGTTGGATGAAATTGTGGCAATTTGAAAGCCTCGATGTTAGCCAATCATTTTGTGAATTAAACACCTGTCACTGTTTAATTAAAAGGCTGACTTAAAATGGTGGCTTATTGTGAGTTTAAGAACCATGATCAGTTTAAGTAGTAGTACCTTTCACGTAGAGCATATGATGAATAGTGAAGTATTCACCCTTTAAAATGGGTGACTAGACTATGTTCAACCTATTCACATTACTTTCCTCTTCAGAAAATGACTTGGTTTCTGGAGTCAATGAAAAACGGGCGACATACGGTAGTATGCTTTGACAGAGAAGGCATTAGGTGTCACCGTTTAGCGTTTAATGTTCCATTAGAGTACCATTCAAACAATTAACGTATGATAATGACAAAGGTCTTTCTTCCATCCAATGCTGCATTTTCTATGTCTTTACTGAATAAGAGACATTCACAGAGTGCACAAATTAATGAAGGACCCGCGTTTTACACAGTCTGCGATACTTTTACCATATTCAAGCTGTCAGTAGCACACATGCTCACGCCACGGGCTTCAAACACTGATGGGTTGCCTCAAGTTGAATTATTTTCACAAGAGAGGGCAAACAGGTGTAACAGATACCACTAATGAGGTTCTGCTCCATTCATGAGGGCGCCGGTAGAGATTACAACACAGCGCGCCTCGTGAGAGCGTCCTGATCTTGCGTGTTCTGCTCATTCTGTTCCTCTCTCTACAGAACAGTCTGGCCTCAAGCCCGGTCAAAGGCTCTTTAAAAATACACAAATCTAATTCAATTCATGACTAGCAAGGAGCGAAAATGACAGTCTGCCAAAATAAAAATAATAAAATTTTTAAAAAACAATTGCCGGTGTATCTATCTTCACAGCAACCCAAACAGTTTCATCTGATAATAAGACTGAGTAACGATGTTTAATGATTCAGAGAAATCCACACAAAGGAAATTATGTTCTTTCTTTACTTCCGACTGAATTCGTCAAGAAGAGACGGGAGCAAGAGCATCACTGAGTTACTTAATCTGATTGGCTGGAGTCCATGTTTGTAAACCAATTGCTGCACTGCCAAAGCCTGCCCCCCCCCCACAAAAGGAAACTTGAATATCTGGACAGTCTCATGCGGTTCCACACTCAGTGCCCGTGCTCTGGCACGCATAAATGAGACACAGCTGATGCAGAATGGGAGGTCGCTACACCTAATTCCAAAAGCCTTTCACAGCCCTCCAAGCTTTCCCTGAAATCACACCATTTCCATCTTTATATGTTTCTGGAGTGGCAAGGGAAAAAGGGGCCTTTCACTTCCCTTTTCATCCTCCTTCAAGCCGGGATCCTGTAAAGGTCCTTTTTGGCCCAAAGACGGTTGCTGTAGCTGTCAAAAAGGCGGGCTAGTGTGCGGCGGTCAGGACATGAAGAGAGAGAGGGAGAGCTGGCGCTCGGCCTGCAGGCTGCGACTCTCAGGCTCCCAGCTCAGCGCTCACAATGCCGTCTTTCTGGGGCTTTCGCTGATCCTGTCTCATTTCATTACAAGCTTCCAAGCGCCGGGGATGATAATGCCAAACGCCTATTCAACCCTGGGTGCCACACGCTACAGACGGCCCTCTATGTCGGCAGTCTCTCGCCCGACTCAATCAGATACCGTCTCGCCCCTCTTTTTAACCCCGCTTCTAGTCTTCCTGGCTCTCTCTCTCTCTCTCTCTCTCTCTCTCTCTCTCTCTATCTTCCTTCTTCTCCCTCCTGTTCTCACTCTCCTCTCTATTTCCTGCCCCTTCGTTCTCCATCTTTGTAGTAGACATGGGCATGTGCCCCTAATATACTGTTTCCACACACACACACACACACACACACACAATGTATAAATAGGGCACTACTTAGCATATCAAAGACAACCAAGGCCGGGAGTTAGTGGGAGTGCAAGAGAGAAATAGAGAGAGAGAGAGAGAGAGAGAGAGAGAGAGAGAGGAGTGAAAGGTGGAAAACAGAAGGAGGTAATGAGAGACAAAGGGAAGGCGTAGAAGGAATGAGCAGACTGAGAGGAGTGGAACCGAGAGGCTCAGGGAGGGGGAAGAAAGCAGCCCTGTTGAAAGGGCCGCTGGTGTTCTTCTGTGATCCTGTCACTTCCCCTCAGCACAACATGGTGACTTACACCACCACGAAGGGGAGTCAAGCATATATAGAACACACACACACACACACGTGTACACACACTTTAGGAGAACGCATGTGGGCTACTTCAGAAGAAAAGTCAAGGGTCAGGTAATGAATAGACAAAAAATGGAATAGAAAAGTTACAAGTTCTTTCTTGTTTGAAAATATCTAGTGACGAGAATTATGCCAATGCTTGACAATATTGCTAAACGTTTAAACATTAAAAGAAAAACATGTTTTATGCATTTACATTAAACGCTTGTTTACAAACTTGAGAAAAGCTGCAATTCGTACTGCACTTAAAGGCTGGCATATATGGTGTAAAGCTAAAGTCACACTTCTGCGTCAGCTTGTACTGGCAAAAGGTCCACGTGGCTGTGCAGGGGCCTGTAGACCACCAGTCTTCTGGTGGTGGACCTATGCACGCTCACCAGGACTCACAGACCCCCCAGAAGTTAGCCACGTGCCGTCCATCTCTGCCGAGGCTGGCATCGCCAGCTCATTCGTTGGCCGGTGGAGTCGGGAATGGGCCGACCCGACACAATGATAATGCAGCCAGAAAAAAATGTGTGTTTTCAGTTGGTTGTACTGCACCCGTCAGTTTTTCAGCTGTACGTTTGATTTGATTTGGCCACGTCTTTTGGGGCATTTGGATGTATTGCTTTTTCTAACGTATTTTCAGTACCGGAGGCTCAATCCTAGCCATTCCTTTTTCCCCGTTTTGTGTGGGAAACACCGCGCTGTCGCTGTGTGGACACGGACGATGCGGTGTGGAAGTGTGTGTGGAGGAGGGGTGGAGGAGGGGTGGAGGAGGAGGCGTGTGTTGCGCTGCTCATTCAGCTGTGTGTGTTAGGCATGGTGTGAGGATGAGGCCTCCATAATAATGGCCACCATTGCAGTTGCTTTAATAACCCCCCCCCCCCCCACACACACACACACACACACTCGCACACACACTCATATGCATACGCACACACACACACACACAGACACACACGCACACAGGCACACACACACACACACACACACACACACACACACACGCACACACACACACACACACACACCATTTTTGTTCTCTGGGCCTGCGTGCTATTCTAGGTCAGTTCTTATTTAACTGGCCAACATTCAAATTAGATTCGCTAATGGAAAGATTGCGTTGCTTACGGCTTGTTCATGCCCCATCAATGGAGTCTATCTGGAAATCAAATAGATAAATGAATAGGTCGACAGTGGCGACAAATGATTTGCGGTGGTTTGCATCTTAGCCCAACTGTGTGTTCCCATGGGAAAGCACAGCAGATTTTTTCCCCATTTATATTCATGAGGTTATAATATCAACTAGCGTGTGCGGTGAATGTGTTCAGAATGGTGTTGAGCGTTACGCGCGGCGCGCGCTATGTATTCCTCTGGAATACTTTTCTTTTTTAGAGATGGTATGGGGGATGAATTATGCATACTTTGGTGTTTTGAAATGCGCCCAGTGTCCAATGTGTGGCGGCAGAAGATATAATGATGTCGATGAACTGGAAGAACGCGTTATGCCGTCCTCCGTTTAACACGTTGACGTGTGTACAGCTCGGTAATCTCATTTCAACCCTAAATTAGACAAAAACAAGGCTACTAAACGGAAAAGTGAATGTTATCAACAACGATGACCGTATTCTTGATTTGATCTAGTCAACGTCTATATATACGGCCGTTAAAAACAAAATGTATTCATCAGCAGGGTTAACTTTTTTTTTGCTTTCATTGCACAACTACAAAGGGTTGATTAGCATATGAACTGACCAAAAAAAAAAAAAAAACTGTGAGTCACGGTAGTTTATGGTAATATTTTGCGGACACCAGGTGGGATAGTTATGCAATATAGTGTAATTCAATTTGAAAAAGAATGGCAAATAATATGTTCTTTCCGAGAGTGAACTTTTTCATCTTTGTTGTGACCAGACTGGATTTTTCCGCTACTGTATTTTGATTTTTTCCCAATCTTGTCTGAAGTGTTCTGCTCCGGCTCAGTCCGTTGGAAAGAAAAGAGCCAGCAACAAAGAGTCTTTCCTCTTGTCCACTGATCTCTCTCTCTCTCTCTCTCTCTCTCTCTCTCTCTCTCTCTCTCTCTCTCTCTCTCTCTCTCTCTCTCTCT